>VMDO01026585.1:0-26498 GCA_007922755.1 Pedetes capensis | reverse complement strand
TTCTCCCATTTTGGCGGTGCTGGGAATTGAACTCGGGACCTCAGAGACTGCAGCGCAGCACTCTACCCACTGAGCTAAATCCCAGCCCGCAATTTACATACATATATATACATACATACATACATATATATAGGCTGGGATTTAGCTCAGTGGGTAGAGCGCTGCGCTGTAGTCTCTGAGGTCCCGAGTTCAATTCCCAGCACCGCAAAAATGGGAGAAGGGCCTGGCAATCCACTCCCAAGGCAATCCCGAAACAGTCTGCCATTCAAAACCCTATGAGGGTTGCTATGAGTTGGATACCCACTCGACGGCACCTAAAAACAATAACAACAACATACATATATATACATATATATGTCTATATATATATGTAAATATATATGTGTTTATATATATATACATATAAATATACATGTGTATATATTATTACATAATTAACCAGCAAATTAAAATCATAAAAATTCTACATGTTGATAGGGTATCATATGATGTTTCATACATATATACATTGTTTAATGCACAAATCAGGGTAAATATATATTTTGTCAAACATATCATTTCTTTATTGAAAGAGACCTTAAAATCCACTCTTCTTCCTTTTAGAAATACACAATACATTATCATTATCTACCGTATGATATTAGTATAATATATTTTTTTTTATGTTTTGGTGAGATTTCTCTTGAATTGTACTATTTGTTGGCAGACTTTGGAATCCACACAGAGACAATGTGTTTTTATTGAAATAAAACTTTCTTTTTTTTCTTACATTTAATGTATCTATGTTAAAATATTACTCTATAAAAAAATTCTCTAAGATTGTTATAGTAAAATTACTATTGTAAAGAAAATCCATTTTGCACCAATCAGTTAAGTAAAAATAGTGTTCAGCTTTTGATAATGGGAAAAATACTTCATGGGATTGAGAGCAATGATCTTTGTGCTCTAATGACCTTTTCATAAGCCAAAAGACTAATGCAAATAAGTCATGCAGCACATAGATATGTCAAGAGCATAGACTTTGAGATCTCGTGTTCTGTGGTTAAAATAGATATTTGCTCCCCATACTGAATCATTATTGATCATATTTATTTATTTATTTATTTATTTGTTTGTTTATTTATTTGCAGGCCTGGGGGTTAACCCCAGGGCCTTGTGCTTGCATGCTTTGCAAGTGCTGGACCACCGAGCTCTACCCTCTGCCTATTTTTTTTTTTTTTACTTTTTGAGACAGGGTCTTGCTAAGTTAAGCAGATTGCCTTCATTCTCGAACTTGCTATCCTCCTGCTTCCACCTCCCAAGCCCGTGCGATTACAGGTGTGTGCCATGGCACCCAGCTGATCATGTTTATTTTAAAGAGTTTCTTTCCAACTATACATAACAAAAATACTCACATTGTCTTCTTTCAAAATTTTTTTCCTAGCTTTGTTCACGATTACAAAAATTTCTTAAATTGTTTGAAAAACAGCAACATATGACAAGATATAAAGTTTAGAAAAATAGCCAAAACTTTATAATCAAATATTTGAAGATTTGAAGTGATAGAATTTATGGAAGACATATTTTTATCTATATGTTTCTGAATATTGCAGGGAAAGTGTACATTGCAGATTTTTTAAGCTCTCTGATCTGCTTAGTGTTAACTATACTGATCACTATTGATCATTATGTTTTCCTTCAGTTTTTAAGACAAAATTTCTAAAGTTATAAGATAAAAAAACCCAACTCATTTCATTGCATAAAAGCTATTCAAAAGCAGATGTAAAATATATTTCCCTTATACTCTAATAGTTCTTCCCCATGATCCTGTTCAGGCATAAAGACAATATTTTATAAACTTATTTAGCTTTGAATAATGGAGAAAATAGTGAAAAAGAAGGAGTAAATATTGTTATATCTGCCTATGAATGTCTGGTCTATGGTCAAGAGCCCACACATAATACCAGGATAGAAACTAAGAATGAGGCCCAATGTTAGTAGCATTAAAGCTGTTGATTGGATAATTCCATAAGAAGATCTCAGCAATCTAGCTTAGTATAGTGGTTTTATACTTTTCTTTTTTTTTCTTTTTTTTTTTTTTTTTTTTTTCTGCACCAGGTGTTGGACCCAGGGCCTCATGCTCGCATGCTTTACAAGTGTTGGACCTCTGACCTGCACCCCCAGCCCATTTTTTTTTCCTTTTCTTCAGACAGGGTCTCACTAAATTACACAGACTGCCTCTGCCTCCCAAGTCACTGTGATTACAGGTGTGTGCCACCACACCTGGCTTTATACTTTTGTTTTTAAGAATATTCCAACTAGTAGCATTGATATTGGCCATATCTTTGAGAAGATTATCAAGGAGGACAGAGGACAGAGACTAATTGGTCAGTATGGCAATACTATATTTATTTACCTTTGAGTCTCTTTAAGTTGTTTAAGAAATTACCACTCTACACGGGACTGGCATTAAAATTTTGGGGGATAAGGACCATTGATGTCTTCATGTTATTGAAAATTACTCATTAATTTTTTTTTGAGAGTTGAAATTTTTTGATAAAAACTAAAAGAAAATCATTAACAAAAATCTTGTGATTTAGGTTATAATTCATATATTGTTGTTGTTAGATGCCTTTGAGTCGGGTCCTACTAATAGCTATCCTCAAAGGGTTTTCAACTGCTGATTTTTTCAAGTTTTTTTTTGGAATGGGTTGTTAGACATCTGTCCTGATGTCTCATCTGGAGTCATGGAAAGGATGTGGTCATTCTTGTCTTTCTCCTGTGTGTCTGAACTGGCTAACTATGGTTTCTGACCATATTGAGGTTGTCCTGGGGAGAGAAAGGAGAGCTCAAAGAACTTCTCTCATTTTTGCAGTGTGGGTATTGAACCTAGTGCTTCTGATGGTGCAGATCAAGCACTCCTACCAACTGAGCTGAACCCCAGCTCATAATTCATATAGAACATAAATAATGATACCACTATTAAATGGCAGTTTACTATATTAGGTATGATCACATTATGAATCAATCATCCTCCAAATTTCAAATGAATAGTTACATTTTCATCTCTATTTTAGTTATAATGAAATTAATGCTTATGCATTATATAATAATCACATGACTAAGAAACCAAGCAGGTAGGATTTAAACCCACGAAATCTGAAATGACAATTCATACTTTGACTTATTGTATAAGTATTATTGTTTTTAGGTACTCTCAAATAGGATCCTATTCATAGTGATGCTATGGACAAAAAATCAAAATATTTCCAAAAGGTATGCCATGCCCAGCACTATGTCAGTGCTTCTCTCCTTTTCACAGGATTTGCAATGGCTGAGTGTTTCAGGATTGCTTTGGTAGCAGATTTTCTTGTCCTTCTCTCATTTTCTGTGGTACTGTGGATTGAACCCAGGGCCTCAGAGAGCACAGAGTAGCACTTCTATTCATAGGACATTCAATGGCTGTTTGTTTCAAGATTGTTTTAGGAGTGCGCTGCCAGGTCTTTCTCCCATTTTTGCTGTGCTGAGAATCAAACCTGGGGCCTCAGCATATGCAGACCAGAACTTTATCACCTGAACTAAACCCAAGCCTATAATATGAGTATATTGGCAAATAAATGAAAAACAGAGAGCAAGATCAAATAATGCCAATAATCTGATGAAAATAATTATTTTATAGATCACAATAATGTATAAATATTCATTTTCATTTAGCATGAAAACTATGTTTTTGAATTCAATGCAATGAACAATGGAGGCTCATGTGATGTCATCTTGAGCAATTTTTTTCTTATTTTTCCAGTTTTAAAATATGCTCAGAAGAAAAGTTTTTATGCTCTTCCTGAGGAAAACCCAGCCAAGTTCCAGTAATCTTGAGGTTCGATTTTTTTTATTGGATATTTTTAATGTACACATTAATGTGATTCATTCTGACATGCTTTTCATTGTGATATTTCCACATATGCATTTTGTTGTACATCACACATATAAGCTCCCCATTATCCTCTTGTGATCTTCTTCCGCCGATCCTACCCCCCACCAAAGACTTCTCTTCCATTTGCTTGTCTTTCAATGGTAATATTTTTCTATATATCCTTGGGTTCCAGTTCTGTTTAAGATAGAAACTTTTTCTGTAGTGAGCTTTCTTTTTACATTGTCAGAACTATTAGATGAACAGGTTAGATTTTTTGTAATCAAGAGTCACATATTAAATTTAAGTCTTCAATTCTTGATTTGGTCATTAAAATGTCCACTCCCATACAACAGTGTCCATCTGTCCTGATGTCTCATCTGGAGTCATGGAAAGGATGTGGCCATTCTTGTCTTTCTCCTGTGTATCTGAACTGGCTAACTATGGTTTCTGACCCCATTGAGGTTGTCCTGGGGAGAGAAAGGAGAGCTCAAAGAAGCATAAAAATGACTTGTGGTAAGCAGTGCTTCTACAAGTTCCTGCAATTTGGGGGACTGGAGATATTTAAATCTCTCTCCAGGGTACCATAAATACTTTTTAGGAACTGCCCACTGCTGAAACTCTTTTGGTGAACTTTACTTGAAACAGTAGTATATTCTGCTGTGGCTAGCAGCTTCCCACCAAATTCTCTTTACCTTCACTGTTCTACTTCTCAGAAATTTTTCTTTTCAGGGTCCAAAAATTTTTCAAGTAGTTGCTCCATGTGGCCCAAATAAAGTGCTGGTAAAATAATCTCCCTATATTCTTTGCATAAATTCAATCAAGAAATTTCACAACAGCTTTCTTTTGCTTGTACTCAAAGCAATGAACAGGTTATTCCTTGTTTTCTTAATGTTCTGCATTGGAGTGAAATACCTCTTCACTGTGATCCTCAACTTGACTTTCTGTGTGGTTCCTTGATGTTCCTACTGTTCCTGAAATTATTTGCATAGCAGGCTCTTTGGAATGTAGGGAATATTAATATTATCTCCCAACCAAATGGGAGTGAACAAACTACGTTTAAATCTCCTTTCTTTCATGCTGGTGAGTTGGAAATGGCTACATACACATTTACAGAAAGGGGAGAGGGAGATAGAGATGAAAGAATAGAAAAGAGAAAGAAAGAAAGAGAAAGAAAGAAAGAGAGAGAGAGAGAGAGAAGGAAAGAAGGAAGGAAGAAAGGAAGGAAAGAAAGAAAGAAGGAGAAAAAAGTAAGGAAGATATTACCACACAAAAATGTACAATTGTTTATGAGAAGTTGTCTTCATGTGGAAGGACAGAGATCTATTAATTTTATAGAGAACTGAAGGCAAAATAAATCAAAGTTCAGTAAGTAATTTTTACTTATGGATGGAATAATAGATCTAACAGAAAGTGTTAATAAAATATCCTGGCAAGTGATGTATGTGCCAGGTAAGAAAGAGTCTTATCCACAATGCCATTCTTGGTGGAATCAGAAACCACAGAGCTATAAAGCTGGAAAGTAGCATTTTTTACTCACTCTATTGGTAAATGTTGGCAGGGTACAGAGTAATATAGCATTGGCTTTTTCCATTACGCAACTATTATATCACATTGCTCTTTTATTAACTTACAAGATTTATCATTATAACACCAGATTGGAAATAGGGAAAAATGTAAAGCAGTATGGAGGATATTCTAATTTTTCTAATGATAAATGGTGAAGAACTAAACCCTGGTGGTTGTTCATGGGTCGGACAGAAAATAATTTTAAAAATATTAGGAAAATCAACTTTTTATAGGCCTCTGAAACAAATGGAATGCTTGAACATAGGAAACTGTGTGTGTGTATGTGTGTGTGTGTGTGTGTGTGTGTGTGTGTGTGTGTGTGTGTGAGAGAGAGAGAGAGAGAGAGAGAGAGAGTAATGTATATGCTTTTCCCGAGGCACAGAAAGCTACTTTAGTGTACTCTTCATTCATTTTCTGAAAATAATACTAAATTATGTGTTATTGTAACATACTTTAATGATTCTTCTAAATCTCTTCAATGAGTATTGAGCAAAGGCTGTGGAAAGCACCACTTCTGCAAACACCCATCTGTCTCCTCTATCTAAAGACTTTCTGCCCAGTAAGGTTTGATCTCCCCTAGGACAGTGTGAGCTTGGCTTGGTGCAGGAGAGCATTGAGAAGAAGTGAGGAGTTCATGCCATTGGAACCCCCGTGAAATGATCCTAATGCTGATTCTCAGAAGCTTCTTAGCAGTGTGGAGATCTCTTTACGTCTAGCAGTAACTCACTTATCAGTCCATCCGTTACTGGCTTTTACCCAGGCCTGTCTCACTTGTTGAATTCCTTTTGCTTCTTGCCATCATCAACAAACTAAATTATCTGTGCTGAAGTGCTTGTTTCAGGCCTTATTTGTGAGAAATTCTAAATGAAATGAAGATTTGTATCAATTGCCATTATGTAATTATGATTGCCATTATGTAATTATGATATTCTCTATTATGTACAGACATAAGGTAAAATGTAAAAGTTGTTAAGGCAAAATGTAAAATTCATGGGTAAAATAAATTCACAGAACTTCAGAAAAATTATTTCATTTGGACTTGGGAATTAGTTCATCCATCATGTGCAATTCTTAACCATTTAACATTATGTTCATCATTTCTGGAATTCTCTCTCATGCTTTCCTTTCCAACACTAATATAATTACATTTTTCTGAAGTCTCCTTTTCTTTTAAAAGAATACGAGAGTTAAAATATGGAACAAAGTAAGACAGTTATTAATATGATTGCAGAGAAATTATAAAACATATCTGAAATATCCTTTATCTAGGCACTGTAGTGGTATAAATTTAACTATAAGTTTTCCTTTTCCCTTTTCATTTTATATAATCTGCCTTAAGTGTAACCTATAAGGTTAAACTTATTTTTCTAACATAAAATATAGGGAGATACAAATTAGTACCTTACATAGAACAAATTGTTTTTGCTAATAGTGTAAACAAAGCCTGCAGTTGTAGCGCTGTGGCGTCCGATCCGTCAGATCTCCAAAGTTAAGCAGGGTCAGGCCTGGTTAGTACTTGGATGGGAGACTGCCTGGAAACACCAGATACTATAGGCTAGGGAGAAGGACCTGGCAACCCACTTCCAAAAATCAATCCAACATTGAAAACCCTATGAATAACAAAGAAGCACTAACACTAATGATTCTCCTGTTGTATGTAAGGTAGCTATGAATCGGACACTGACTCCATGGCACCTAACAACAGCAATGTAAATAAGAAACTATTGATTTGATTTGAACAATGATTGCTAGAATTATAATAGATATACATTTCTGAATTCTTAAAAAAAATTTGAGCAAGGAGACTTTTTACTTTCTGAAACCCAGAAAAATATATAAACCAGGAGACTTTTATTTCCATTCAAATTCAAGTTTCAAAAGTTGTTTTTGAAATTCCACTAGGAACCAAGTTGGCAAAGAACACTCTTCCTCCAAATATAAGGCAATATGCTAAAGTATATGCTAGTTTTTGACTCTGAAATAGACTTTGCATTTCATGTTTACTCTACTAGCATGCACAGAAACAATTCATGTGTAGTTCCAAAATTTATTTCCATTGACTTTCAAAGGATTTTGTCTGTATATGTTGTTCTGTTTTGCTTCTTTTCTTTGTTCATTTTAAATCAGAATTTTTTCTTTGTCTTATTTTCTTACTGGTAAGACTAAAGTTCTAAAGTTGAAAGGAATGATTTTGCTCCCATTGTGAATAAAATAAATGGGCCAGTTTTTGGGTTAGTATAAAATCAATTATATTTTATATTAACTATGTCACCAAATAACTGTTTTGCTATGTAAATGATATGCAAACTTTGCCATGGCAAAGAATAATTCAGTAAATCAACTGTCAAGATTAAATTGATCAAATACTTTCATCTTAATGCAATTATAATGGCCAATTTTAGAAAATTTTCTTATTGAAATGATCTTTGCTTTCCTTGATTATATGGCTTCAGAACTTTGGAGTTTTAAAGCTAAATTTGCATAAACCTGACCATGGTTGCCTATCAAATATTTTCCAAACTCTTCTCAATACTATTGTGTTTATTTCCTTCTCTGTTGGAATACAGCAGAGGTATTATGCAGCCAATACGAAATAATTTGTCAGCCAAACTATATTTCCACCTAATTATGCCCACCTGGTACATAGGAACTCTACACATGTGCAGAGAGTGGTGAAATGAATATGCTGTCTTTTCTAATGCAATCAGCAGTGATGTGCAAATGTGAATGTTTTTGCTTGCTGCTAAATTTTGTTAAATCCAATGGAAAAAAATATCAAGGGTTCCAAAGACAAGAAAGAAAATTTAAGAACAAAATATGGCATATCCTTCATAACATTCATTCAGCACTCTAAATCTAAAAATATACTTTTCTGTATATGGAAAAATATAAAATATTAAACTCTGATAAAAGAAAATAGACAAATTTCTAACATGGTTTAACTGATCTAATCAAGAAATTATATTTTTAAAAACACTGCTTTCTTCAAATGTTATTTAGTTGATGAACAAAAGTCTAGTACTTTTTTTATCAGTATGCAGGATGTCAATTCTACTTTTGGTGTGATAAGTTATTTCACCTGAAAGCTGTTAAATGGCACACAGACATCTGTGTTGTCCTGCCAATTGAGAATCCAAGTGGTCTGGCAGGCATTCAAAATGATTAGCAATAGAAAACCTCATTTGGAAAAGAGAAACATTCATGGAGACTCTAGTTTAGTGACTTTTGTGTCTAAACTGCAGGAATAAAAATAGTTGTCATTTTTAAACCTTAAAAGTACTCCTTTTGAGAATATATGCAATTCTCTATAACTATTGATTATTTTCTTTTATTTATTCATTTTTTAGAATCTGTACTGAAATTTTTAGCACATTAAGGTTCAAATTTTCTAGGGCTAAAATTCTCCCTATACTCTGGAGGGTGTATACATGTAAATTGTGATTGTACTCTGCAGTTTTTACCTAATTTTAGAAGTCTTCTCATATTCTATTACGTGATGTTCATTGAACCAATAATTCTCCATGAACTTATGTAATTTTCAGTGCATGTTTGACAATATATAATTTATTTAATATTTTCTGGCACACTATGGTATTGCAAAATATTTTAGCATCATTCTCTTTCAAATGATAATTACCAAGCATTTGTCTTAGGCATCAGTAGGTGACTTGCTTTGACCAAGGAAATGTGACACCACTTCTGAACAGAAACCTGGAAAGCCAGGATATGGCTGATGTGTTTTCTTCCTGATCTGCCTTCATGACAGTCAAATGCTCTAAGGAAATTATTCCATTGACTTGGGTCCTAGAGAAGTTACAATGACGAATAAACCCATAATAGAACTGGCACACAGACAGAGTTAATGAGAATCAATATTATTGTAAACCATTGGATTTTAGAATGGTTTGATAACACTGCATAATGTAGCCTATTTTAACAAAAACAAAAAAAGGAATCTCTATTTTAAGAGTTAAGGTACCAAGAGATGCATCTAAGTCAGACAGGATGGTGCAAGGGAAAGCACTTGTATCCAAATCCTGCCTCTACTTTGGAAACATCTTTGGTCTTGTGAAAATAACTTGATTCAATGAGCCTCAGACTTGGTAACTCTAGTTTTAAAATGATAAATACTTCAGTTTGTCCTAGCAAAAAAATTTCATTCTTACCCTTAATTATAATCATTTAATATGTAGTCGGGCTGGGATTTAGCTCAGTGGGTAGAGAGCTGCACTGCAGTCTCTGAGGTCCTGAGTTCAATTCCCAGCACCACAAAAATGGGAGAAGGGCCTGGCAATCCACTCCCGAGGCAATCCCGAAACAGTCAGCCATTGAAAACCCTATGAGGGTCCCTATGAGTCAGATACCAACTCGACGGCACCTAACAACAACAACAATATGTAGTCAGACAACCATTTTAGCTGGTAGAAATCTCAATAAGCTAAATGTGGTACATCTTTTGCCAGGTCAGAGAGAAAACGGTAGGTGGTTCCTTGTTCATGTGCCCTGTACTACATAGTGAATGAAGGGAATGACATGTGTTGAAATGTGCTGGTTATTATTTGCACAAAGTGTTATGACTGTGGCTTCACCTGATTTACTGGATTTTAACAGCAGAATGTTAGAACAAGGGATAGAAAGGTGGGTTGAACTGAATTATACTGACAACCCATTGACAGCCAGCATTGTTGAGTTCAATAGCAATAGAGCACAAATGGAACAACGCAAAATACAATTTTGTGAACAAAAACCTCTCCTTGACAATAAAGAAGAAATATGCTATTTTATCAAATAACAATAGTAATCTAGATGCCTATTTATTTGATTAGACTAAGAAAGTCATTATTGATATCCACCTAAAAGAGGTCTGCAATCACTTTCTAATATGCAGCAAATCCATTGTTTTCAACGTTTTATAATGTTAACATCTTAGTTCAGTTGTTATCATATTTTCCATGGGAAATATTTTTTACTCTTTGCACTGTTTCTCCCACTCCCATTTTTCCACAATAGTCACAAACGTATTCATAAAATATGAATCTTATTGTATTATTTCCTTTCCCAAGTCTTAACCAACTATAATTTGCAAGTAGAATGAATACTAAAATATGTCCTGTTGTGTATGAAGCCGTTTCTCCACTGATCTCTTATTTTCCATCTGAACTTATCATATATCACTCTTCCGCTCTCACATTTACTTTCTTTTCATATTTTGCAAATAATAGTTTTTTTTCTTCTAGAGACTTTACCACATTTTTCAAGTGAGATATTTTCTCCCAAAGTGACATCACTGTGCATTATTTCAATTTCAGCTATTCAAAATTATCTTGCCTGACAACATTATCTAAATAAGCCCTATTTTGTTTATTTATGTACATTGTCATTACTTGTTCATATTTTTCTTTATGTTCTACTTTTTCTTCATTCTCTGCCTATAAGAATTTAAGCTTATGGTGTCAAAGAAATTTTCCAATATTCACAGCTTTATCCTCAGATAGGAAAGTTCCTACAGAGAGTAAGTGTGTGTGTGTGTGTGTGTGTGTGTGTGTGTGTGTGCATGTGTGTGTTATTGTAAAACTTAAGCCATGATTTAAAATCTGTTTTGGGTTACTCGGTCTTCTGAGTCAATGCCACAATAAATATATACCACCCAGCAATCCATTTGAAGTTACTCAGTTATTGAAACTACTACTTGATAGCCTGCAGTTTCTCATATTTGAGAGTATTTCTTCATCTCGCCTCTATTTGACATGTACAATTGATTTGATTTCGTGACTGTTTTATTTACTAATGCTTGACATTACGGAATACATGTGTGTTAGCATAAATGACAAAAAATAGAAAGATCCATCTGGAGATATTTTATTATTAATGTAAAAAGTATTCTGGATTCTAATCTGCACCTTTTCAAGAGTTTTGGAGAGCTACAAATTCAGAATGCCTGCAGCCTTACCACTATGGCATCTGATCCCACCAGTTCTCCAAAGCCAAGCAGGATCAGGCCTGGTTACTAATTGGATGAGAGACTGTCTGGGAATACCAGGTGCTATAGGACTGAGAGAAGGGCCTGGCAACCCACTCCTAAAAAGCAATTATCCATTGTAAACCCTATAAATAGCAGAGAAGCACTGATAATAGTGTTTCTCCTGTTGTACATAAGGTTGCTATGAGTTGGACACTGACTCAACAGCACCTAACAACAACAAATACAGGGGGAGGGGAGGCAATGCTCACTCTTTGATATATTTCAATTAAGAATAGTAGAAGGAAAAGGTAAACTATTGCAAACAGTTATTGGAAAAATAAGAATTTTTGAAACTTAGCATTTCCTAAGGAAATGTTCTCATTTAAAGTAAAAAATTCACATATATTTCTTTAGTTGATGCTGTCAGACAACACAACAAATAAACTTCCAATTTTGTCTAAGTCCAAGAAAGCTTTCTGTTCTTTATGATTTTCAAAGTACCGTGTCTAAAATAAGCTCAAATTTCTTTCAAATCAGAATGCTTCTCCACACCTTTCTTCCAGTTGATATGTGAGATGTATCTGATTCTACTTGCAGGTTAAGAGATGATGTTTTTGGTGATAACACAGATTTATTTTTGCCTTAGTCTAGTTATAGCACACACATGCCAATAGTCTATCACATGTTTTCATTAAAAGAATTGATAAAGCTCTATCTGTTCTTATTTCTGAATTATTAATAAGGTAAATATCCAGATCCAGGTAGACTTACTAGTCACCTGAGTTTGAAAGCTGTATGATGTATTGTATATTTCATTTTAAAATGAAGTTTCCCATTGCTTCACAGAAGAAATAAAAATACTATCATTAATTCATTAATAAAAGGAACATTCTAAGCAACAATACACAGTACATAATACATACAATGAAATTCACCCAACATATAAAGGAATCTAGCATGGTAGAAATGTTTCCTAGTATCTATGTAAACTTGTAAAAGCATCAAGAACAAGGGATGGATGTCATGATTATGGTTCAGCATTCTAACATATTAAAATAGCTTTTATGAGAGGAGAAATATGGAACAAGAGAAAAGAGACCAGACCTACCCTAAATAAAATAGAAATGGAAGAAAATCACAACATAAAATAAAAAGAAATGAATATACTTCTTTCCTCTTCACCCATCTAAAAATTGGATTTTTATCTACCTAAACAACTTGTTCATTAATTCTTTAAACAAATTTTACAAATATGTGCTATAAAGTGTCTACAGCCGTATCACCATGGTGCCTGATATTGTCAGATCTTAGAAGCTAAGCAGGGTCTGGCCTGGTTAGCCCTTGGATAGGAGACTGCCTGAGAATACCGGGTGTTGTCGACTTGGGGGAAGGACCTGGAAGCCCACTCCTGAAACAATCAGCCATCAAAAACCCTATGAATAGCAGAAAGCACTGTCAGATATAGTGCCGTGCATTGTCAAGTAGTCAATGATCTGCTTTCCATATGGTTACTATGAGTTGGACTGACTCCACGGCAGCTAAAAATAATAGTATGCTATATGTGATAAAAATGCATAGGACCCTTCCTGATTACAAGTAACAAGAACACTAGAAATGTTGTTAGGTGTTGTCAAGTCGAACCCAACTAGTAGTGATCCTCATATGGTTTTCAATGGCTGATTATTTGGAGATTGCTTCAAAAGTGATTGCTATGACCTGCTCCCATTTTTGAGGTGCTGGGGATCAAACCTGGGTCCTCAGAGAGTGCAAAGCATCACTCTGTCTACTGAGTTAATATGAAAATTGATAATTAAAATGCAAAGTAGTGCAAGTTATAAAATTAATTTAGGAAAGTGCTATAAAATTTGGAAGTGAATTAGATGTATAGGAAATAAGGTAATCAGAAAACTATTAAGAGAAATTAGTTCTTAAAATGAATTTTTAATAAAAAATGAAAAAAAAATTAAAGAGTTGTATCTCAGACAGGGGAGAAGGGCCTGGCAATCCACTCCCAAGGCAATCCTGAAGCATTCAGCCCTTGAAAACCCTATGAAGGTCGCTATGAGTCAGATACCTACTCGACAGCACCTAACAACAACAACAACATCTCAGACAGAGAAATTTCCCACTATAGTCCTACAAAGTTACAAATCCTATTCAAAGAAAGAAAATAAATATGTTGAATCAATTGACCAAATGAATTAATCTGGGGAGGTAAACTGATGCCCTTCTACAGAATCATTTAATGACAGATGTAGAATTTATTCTTTATTCTTTAAGAGGAGCCCATGGAACTGGAAGAAATCAATACCTTAATGAGACAGAGAACCCCATCTCGGGTTCCTTATCAGTAACTTCAACCTGCTGATAGAGCCATGATAGAATGCACGTGAATTTTTCTCTGATTTCCTACACAGGGAAAGGTTTATAGAAGCAATTTATCATCACAAATAGAGTTGAGTTCCCTAAAATACTCTAGGTGGGCTGGGATTTAGCTCAAAAGCTGTTCTGCAGTCTTTGAGGTCCCGGGTTCAATTCCCAGCACAGCAAAAATGGGAGAAGGACCTGGCAATCCAGAGACAGCCATTGAAAACCCTATGAGGGTCACTATGAGTTAGAGATGACTCAATGGAACCTAAGAACAGCAACAACAACAACAAAAAAAACTCTAACCATTTCCTTCAGAGTGGATATTCAGATTGTTGAAATTTCAACTTAGACTTTAAAACATTTAACATATATATTTATGTAAGTATGAAGTTATTTCTATATTATTAATTCCCATGGGTGGCTTTAATTTTTTTTTCCAAAATTCTGTAGGAAAACACAAACAAAGACATATGCAAACTCTCTTACTCATTGGCAGCAGTCCTTGTAGGACCATATTCTCCTAATATTTTTGAATTTTACCTGTGTGATCAGTAAAACTACTTATCATGGTTTTATTTCTATTTTCCTGTCATTGAAATTATCTTTTTATATGTGAATTCACTATTTGGATTTTTCTCCTTAGTTACATATCTGATCTAATATTTGTTCTTTAGTTATTTGTCTTTTCTTGAATTATTTGAACAAATTGAAGAGGGATATAAACTCTTTGGCAGATATATTTATTCTGCAATAAAGATTTATTTAACAACTTTTTGAACCACTATGAAGTGATCATCCTGAGGAATGGATTAGGGAAATTGTTTTCAAACAGGAGTGATGATTCCCAGTTCCATTGACATTGGGCAATCTCTAGGTGCATGTTCATAATAATTGGGAATTGGAGTACTCTGCATGCATCTAGGTGACAGAGGCCAAAGGAGCTGCTCAACATATACAATAAATAACTATCTGGTACAAAATGCCATGGTGAGGAATCTCTGGATTAAGGAAATGTACAAAATTTATGTAAAGGAATAGTTAAAGTGAATGTGGAATCTTTGTTGCATGAAAAGGAAAAGGAAGATGTAAGAAGAGAGATGGATAATAAAAATATACTATAAAGCAAATGTAGTTACAGATAGAATGATATTTTTTTGAAAAATGGATCTCAGATATTTTCTTTCCATGATGATGTTATCTATACCTATGTCAATACTTTATTGACTTGATCACAATGACTTTGTATATCATTCATATCTTGTAAGGTAAATTCTCATTGTGGATTATTTTACTTTTGAAAAATTCTGGATAAGTTGTTAAAATATATAAAATGTCACAATATTTTATTTCAATTCAAACATAATCATCACCACACAAAATCATATGAAAATTGCATGGACACATTCAATTTATCATAACATACATGTAATTACCTGAATTATAATGGAAATATTCTTAGACATGTTATGTCATTATACTTAAATTCTGTTTTTATAAATTTAAATACCATTTTATAATGTTACTACATGGTTCCTGGACTTATTAAATTTATTCTTAACACATACACACTTTTTCATCCTATTATGGAATGATTTGTCTGTAGACCTGTGTACTTAGTGATAATATAGAGAAAGAGTGTGGTATTTTCATGAACTCAGATGACTTTAAAAATATCTAAATAATATTAACTTTTTTAGACTCTCAGTTTTCCTAAGTACAAAGTTGTATTGTGAACACAAATAACTGTCTTATTTTACTGTCTTCTTGCATTAGTACAACCTTCAAGTTAATGTAAAAAATTATGCTGAGAGTGCTAACACTCTCAAGTTCTGACTGTCAGTCAAATTGCACATTGTTTCCCAAATTAGGGAAATTTTAGCTAATGATATTTGGAATTTGTTAGATTTACATAGATATGTTGTTGTTGTTGTTAGGTGCTGTCAAGTCTGTGTCCAACTCATGGCGACCCCTATATGTTTTTCAAAGTTTGATTATTTCAGGATTGCCTTGGGAGTGGGTTGCCACGTCCTTCTCCTGTTTTTGGGGTGCTGGGAATCGAACTCAGGACCTCAGAGACTGTAGAGTGGTGCTCTACCAACTGAGTTAAATCCCAGCCCAAGAAGAGGGTTGGAATTTGTTAGATTTATGTAGGTATGTTGTTGTTGTTGTTGTTGTTGTTGTTGTTGTTGTTGTTGTTAGGTGCCGTCAAGTCTGTGTCCAACTCCTAGTAACCCTCATAGGGTTTTCAATGGCAGATTGTTTCGGGATTGCCTTGGGAGTGGGTTGCCACGGCCTTCTCCCATTTTTACAGTGCTGGGAATTGAACTCGGGACCTCAGAGACTGTAGAGTGGTGCTCTACCAACTGAGTTAAATCCCAGCCCCTTTACATAGATATAGTTTTATTTTATTTTCCTATTTGGCTTTGATAAAGGATAGTTATAAATTTAAGTAAATGATATTTGAGTATTTATTGCATAAACACATCTTCTCCTCTAATTCATTGAAATTATTGCTTCTTATTATAGATATGTATACAGCCATACCCTCCTAGTGACCAATCCCATCTGATCTAGGTAGCTTAGCAGGGTTGGACTTGGTTAGTACTGGGATAGGAGACCATCTGTGCGTACCGGGTGCTGTAGCCT
The DNA here is from genome assembly GCA_007922755.1 of Pedetes capensis. Classification (NCBI taxonomy): domain Eukaryota; kingdom Metazoa; phylum Chordata; class Mammalia; order Rodentia; family Pedetidae; genus Pedetes; species Pedetes capensis. The sequence continues at coordinate 10,062 of VMDO01026585.1, read as the reverse complement.
TGGCGAAAGGACCATGCAGCCCACTCCAGAAGCAATCAGCCATCAAATATCCTATGAATAGCAGAGAAACACTGACATAGTGCTGGGTAGGGGACAGTGTCAGGTAGTGTTTCCTTGCATTGCACATAGGGTCACTATGAGCTGGACCTGACTCAATGGCATCTAAAAACAGTACCACCATGCATATAGATTAATTCTTGAATTTCTATGAAAGTACTTTATAGTAATGTTTTTTTCTGATTTCATTGCTGGATTTTTATGTTTAAAATAACTTTTGCATGTATATGCACAAGAATATTAATCTATTCTGTGTATCATAGCTCAGATTTAGGCTTTGCACTTTGGGCTGGGATTTAGCTCAGTTGGTAGAGCACTGCTCTGCAGTCTCTGAGGTCCCGAGTTCGATTCCCAGCACAGCAAAATGGGAGAAGGGCCTGGCAATCCACTCCCAAGGCAATCCCGAAACAGTCAGCCATTGAAAACCCTATGAGGGTCGCTATGAGTCGGATACCGACTCCACAGCACCTAACAACAACAACAACAACAACTCTCACTTTGGGCTGGGGTTTAGCTCAATTGATAGAGTGCTGTGCTCCACTATCTGAGGACCCAGCTATGACTGGAAGCACCACTAAAAATAGGGAGAAGGACATGGCAATCTATTCCCCAAGCAATCCCAAAACAATCAGCCGCTGAAAACCTTGTAAGGTTAGCTATGAGTCAGACTCAACTCAATGGCACCTAACAATAATTCTAACTCTCTACATTGATTTAGAAAGAGTATAGACATATGACCTATTTTCTATGACCTTTAATTGTCTTTTTAATTAGTTCTGTGATAATTGTTCTATAAAAGTTTGCACTTCTTAGATCACTTTTAGTAAATTATATTTTTATTTTAGTAATCTATTTCTTCTACATTTAAGAATATGTTTTAACCAAATGTGTATAGTTTTTTAACCCTCAGAACAACTAATTATTACTGAGTAAAAAATTACAAAAAAACCCTTTACGATTTAATTTCTGTTGTGAATCATGAATGAAGATATTGCAGCACAAGAGATATCTACAACGTGGAATCTCTTGATGTGATGCAAAGCCCTAATTTGTTGCTTAAAAATTATTTTCTGTCTGTTTTTCCATTGTATATATTGCAAAATCATGACTACATTATCAAAGAAAGGCTTTTATTTTCCAAATCACACTGGCTTGCTGTTAAGAGGATTTGGTTTCCCTTTCCTGAAAATAATTTGATATTTTACTTGCTTTCTATGATTTATTACACAAAGGGATACATTCAAACATATAACCTTGAGATCTTTCAAGAGAAAATATAAAATGGAACATGCTATTATTACTAAGTGCAGTTACTTGATCATTGTCATCAATACAATCACCCTTCAAATATGAATAACTTCACATAAAAGTTTTCTTGAATCATAATTGGCACTATTATTGCTTTGCAGTAATCTGTTATGGAATATAGCTGATAATTGTCACTCTGAAGTGAATTGCCGTTTTTTCACACATTATCTCTTTTGAAATGCTGTGGTATGACAGGACACAGTAAAATTATATTTTATTGCTGATATTACAATCATGACATTTCTAAGATATACAAAACTGTATTTTTTTGCTTTATTACTCCCCTTCAAGTATTGTGTTTGGTTGGTGATTTTTGATGCATTTACTAATCAATCTCATAATATAAGAAACAACTGCCAGAAAATGTTTCAAAATACTTTACATATTCTGTTACTTCTTTTTAAAATCATTTTTAGTAGCATTATATTGACTTAAATGTTGAGACACATATAATGATGTATCTTACCTCCTTTGCTAATGGAGCTGACAAGAATTTGATCTAGCTCAGTAATACACTGCTGTTTCTAGAAGACAAGACATTTATTTTTCTAGAAGACATTTAAGTTTCTAGAAGACATTTATGCGGCATGGTATTCGGTTTACATAGGTGTAACCAAATACAGTTAATCTAGTGTGTTTTGATTCTTGAATGGTACTATGTGTAAATTAGTTGGGTTGTAAGTTAGAACGTGATGATAAAAGAAAAGAACTTCTTTAGATATTAAAGAAAGGAAAGAAACCATGTAATTCTTTTGGAGCAGGCAAAATCTGGAAGGGAATGCCAAACAAAGGAACCATGTTCTGACAGTTAAGCTGAAAGAAAATCTGTATGTTTGTATGCAATTTAACAGGAGAGAAAAATAATATGTATAGTCAAATACAAATATATATACATATATATATATATACACACACACACACACACACACACACACACACACTCACTCCTTGTCAAACAGAAGTTCTAGAACTAAAATAAAAAGTTTCTGACAAAAGTGAAAAAAAACAACAAAATTAAAAATAACTGACATTATTCAATATTCATATAGTTGGTGTTTTAAGTGTTTTATGTGGATTATGTTAATGCTCAATATAGTATGAAGAAGTTGATACTATGAGGTTCATATAACATCTAAGCAATCCAATACAGAGAGGAGTAGTTGTTGTTAGGTGCCATCAAGTTGGTATCCGACTTACAGCAACACTGTGTACAGCAGGCAAAACACTATTGTCAGTGCTTCTATGCTATTCATAGGTGTTTTTTTATTGGATATTTTTAATGTACACCTTAATGTGATTCATTCTGAGATGGTTTTCATTGTGACATTTCCATATATGCATTTTGATGTACATTATTCATATAGGTTCCCCCTTACCCTCTTGTATGCTTCCCCCCATCCCTCTCCCCATCGAAGACTTCTCTATCATTTACTTGGTAATATTTTTCTATATGTCCTTGGGTTCCAGTTCTGTTTAAGATAGAAACTTTTCCTTCAGTGAACTTTGTTTTTATCTTGTCAGAACTATTGCATGCATTTTCTAGACCATTTAGCTATTCTTAGCTATTTTTTTTCCTTTTATTTTGATCTGACCTCTGTATAGGATTTTTCCTTCTTATAATTTTGATTCAGCTCCCACATATGAGTGAGAACATGTGGTGTTTCTCTTTCTGAGCTTGTGTTCATTCACTTAAAATAATTTTCTCTAATTCCATCCATTTTGTTGCAAATGTTCATTTTTCTTGATTGCTGAGTAGTATTCCATTGTGTATATGTACCATAGGTTTTTTATCCATCCTTTTGTTGAAGGGCACTTTGGTTGATTCCATATCCTTACTATTGTGAAAAGTGCTGCATTGAACATGGAGATGCAGGTGTCTTTGTGGTATGATGACCCATCTCCCTTTGGGTAAATTCCCAACAGTATTATAGCTGGGTCATATGGTAGATCTTATACCTGAAAGACCCCAAAACCTCAACCAGAAAACTGCTAGAACTAATTAACTCCTTCAGCAAAGTTGCAGGCTAAAAAATTAACACACAAAAATCAATAGCTTTTGTTTACACCAACTGCAAACAGGAAGAGAAGGAAATTTCAGGAAAACTACCATTCATGATAGCCCACCAGAAAATTAAATACCTTGGAATCAATCTAACCAAAGACCCTTCAGATCTCTACAAGGAAAATTTCAAAACATTAAAGAAAGAAATAGCAGAGGACACTAAAAAATGGGAGGACACTAAAAAATGGAAAGACCTACCCTGCTCCTGGATAAGGAGAAATAATATAGTAAAAATGGCTATCACCAAAAGCAACCTATAGGTTTAATACAATACCCATTAAAATTCCACCAACTGACTTTACAGAAATAGAAAAAAGTGATCCAAAAATTCATATGGAACCACAAAGACCACATATAGCCAAAACACTCTTAAGCTGCAAAACGAGGTGGAATCACAATCCCTGACTTCAAGCTATACTATAGGGCAGTGATAGCAAAATCAGCTTGGTACTGGCAAAAAAACAGGCCCAAAGACATCTGGAACAGAATAGAGGACCCAGAAATACCTCAATACACCTATAGCCACCTTATTTTCGACAAAGGAGCAAAGCAAGTAAACTGGAAAAAGGACAGCCTTTTCATAGGGTTTTCAATGGCGGATTGATTTTTGGGAGTGAGTTGCTGGGTCTTTCTCCCAAGCCTACAGCACCTGGTGTTCCCTGGCGGTCTTCCATATAAGTATTAACCAGACCCGACCCTGCTTAGCTTCGGAGATCTGACAGGATCTGACACCACAGTGGTACAGCTGCAGACCCATAGAATAGTTAGTGAATAGTAAATGCAATCAGACTTAATGTCTTAAAATTATGTTTTTTAAATAATCCAACTGTGCTTACTTCAATCATAATTTCAATATCAAGTAATACTAGTGGTATAGAGTCTACTAAGCAACATGTTACAGGCTTTATATGACTGTTTATCATTTGTGCTCAAATCAAAGTTGCAATACATGTTGTTATCCTCTCTCTCTCTCTCTCTCTCTCTTTCTCTCTCTCTCTCTCTCTCTCTCTCTCTCTCTCTATATATATATATATATATATATATATATATATGTATTTCTAGGCAGAATCATTATTTTTCAGGTCCATCCAATAATCAACAGACCCATACTCCAACCCAAGTGTCTATGACGAACAGCTTCTTATTATTTTTCAACAGAAATATTATCAATACAAATGTAGTTGAGTAAAAGAACTTAAGGGAGACTATGAAATCTAATTATCTCTTTGAGTTTTAATGTACTTATGTACAAAATTTAAATAACTATTATCTACTTCAGAGCAACATTGAGATGCTTAAATAAGAAAGTGGTGAAAAATATTTAAATCACTGAGGGGCTCAGAGTAAATGTTAAATACTGACTTTTACTATTATCATGAAAATCTATTAGATTAAAGAAACAAGGAGCATTATGGGAAAAAAATAAAGCAAAAAAATTTCATACAGGCATTCATTGATCTTTTGTTCACATGGAACAAAAAAATGAGGTAATGAATATGTGAAAAAAGTTTTCAAGGATGTTTTGAACATGGCAGGTAAAAAATAAAATAATCATTTACCAGAACTGAGCTATGAAAGGTTTCAAGGGCATGATATCCTTGCATTGAGATATTACTGGCCTACTTTGTCAGAATTCTAGAACTGAGCCTTCCTGCTAGAACTCTTTCTTTTTCATTGCACATGTCTGGGACAGTATCAACACTCCAGATAGATAAATAGAAAGATCGATAATAAACTGATATCAAGGAAGAAAGATCAGAAATGAGAAAAATATATGCATGGATATATATGTTGATGTTATTGTTGTTGTTAGGTCTGACACAGAGCAATCCTATGTACAGCAGCAGCAAACATCTCCCACTCCGGACTCTGCCATGCCTAGCACTATGTCAGTACTTCTCTGTTATTCATAAGGTTTCCAATGCTGATTGTTTCAGTATGGTTTCCTGAGTAGGATGCCACACCCTTCTCCTGTTTTCCAGGTGCTAGGGATTGAACTCAGGGCCTCAGAAAGTGGAGAGCAGCTTTCTACTAACTGTGGTAAGCCCCATGGAGACTATCTATATCTATATCTATATCTCTATCTATCTATCTATCTATCTATCTATCTATCTATCTATCTGTGTGTGTGTGTGTCTATGCACACATAACTACATCTCTCCAGCATTCTAGATAATCAGTTATTCCACTACTTAAAAATTGGCCTTTTTATTCAAGGAAAAAATTAGCAGGTGTGCTAAGTAGTATAAGTCAAAAAAACAAGAACAGAAGAAATTTTTCAGGATAGAGAAGATCCTTAGAAGAAAACTATGGATATCAGACTAAAGGGTAACCACCCTATTCATAATTAAATGGAAATAATAAGAATGTCTAACTCTTGATTGTGAATTATTTGAGCTAAAAATGAAAAACAAAGGAAATGTTTCCATCAGTGATAGAGTAACCCCAGAATAATTTACAATTCTTTTTCTTTAGGGAAGCAAGTAATTGTTTGATAACCTATCAGCAGAGATTAATAGGCTTGTACACTTGTAAAAAATGCCTTGTTCTATTTATTAGTATAATTTGTGGTACAATTGAGGTGATTATAACCCATTATCTCATCATTTACAGAAATGTGAAATTTTACATCTCCAGAATTAAAAATAAAATATTCTCAACATTCTTCTACTGCTAAACTCATATTACTTTTGCCTTTTATGATAAATCTGTTCCAAAAATGTCTGTTATCTGTTTCTCATTCTTCTTATCCATTTTCTTCTATATCTTTCAAATTTCTTGTACCTTTTTTTGTCTAATAAGTCTTCTGTTATCAATCCATCCATGATTTTATTGATGCTTTAACATGATCCTAGGTCTAATGGATTCTCCTCTTACTTGAAGGATCAGCATTAGCTAACAAAGGGAAACACTCTCTCCTATTTATTTTCTTCTACTTAGCTTCTAAAACCTATAAAGTGAGCTGATGTGGGATAATTATTTCCCTCCAGTAGAGTAAGGCACTGGGAATACTTTTCCTTTGGAAAGTAAATGTTTGCTATGGGTAATATTCTAGAAAGATATGCAGTGGTTATTTTTCTTTTCTTTCTGCATGAAAGAGCAATAGATAATCATGTGTTTTTATCGTGAGAATCTAGTAGTTTCTTGGAGTAACCTCCTCACGTACTGGAAGCCCCTGTAAGACTGTGATCTCAAGAGTTTCTCATTCTGACTGTAGACCATAGTCAACCTCCAGCAATTAGTCACAATAGCCACTTAAATGTCCCAGTAAGTTTTTGGCTCCTTGTGGCTTCTGTTTCATTTAATAGGTCTTAGCTATGACTCTGTGAATTGACCTGTTTCTTCAGATTTTGGGGGTAGCAGTTTGCCCTGTGATCTCAACTTCCTGAAAGCCTAGTGAAAAGATCATTATTTTTCCTCTGGCAGTGATGGAATGGCAGCCTTCAAGATCATTACATTTTGATACTAAATCTGGAAGTCACCTATCAAAAATTTATTCAATATTGTCTTCACTTAAATTCTACATGATTTCTAAAATCAATTTTCTAAAAGGCAAATCCGATCTCTGTCTACCATCTTCTAACATGATTTCCTTTCCAGTCTTTCATACGTAATGAAGTGGCAACCTCATTATTATGTGCACTTAGACCCTAAATCTTAGGGGCCTGCTTTATACCTCTCTGTCATAATATGTACACATTGTATTAGGAAATTCTATTGCTTGTATTACCCCCATGACCTTATCTATCACCATCTCCTTGGTCTGAGTATCCACTATGACAATATGGATTATTAGAAGAGCCTCCTAATTGACCTTCTAGATACTGTTCTTGACTACATACAGCCCATTGTCAAAACATTAGTCATAGTAAATCCTTTCCAAGAAAAAAATCAGATCTCACTGCTATCATTTTCAATATTTTAGTATTCCTTGATTCACTCTTAATAAAATACACAAGTCCAAAATTATGTAAATGTCAATCCACTATCTCTGTCCTACCACCACTGCACCTGTACTCTACTCTTGAATTAAATTCATGCACATACCACTTTGAGGGCCTTTCCATGAATTCATCACTCTGCTTCTGGTGCCTCAGATGCTTGTATTATTTGTTTCCATACTGTGTTCAAATTACAACTTCCCCATGAGACATTCCCTGGCCAATGTATTAAAAACCACTTATCTTTCACTTTTGTCTTTCCTCACAGCCTTTATCATTCTTTAATTTTATACACTTATATGTATATTATCTGTCGCTATAAATTAGAAGATACCTTATAGCAGATACATGTGTCTAATTTTCAGGCAAATGCACAGCAAATGTCTTGAATACTGACTAAAATAAAGGAGATACTTATATATGTTTGTTGGGTAATTGACTAAATATATTTCATTAAAATGAGTGTATATAGAGAGACAATAAGATTCTGCCCAGATTCCATCTCTTCTAGAAACACTAAAGCATACAAACCCAATTATATTTATATATATTTTTATATATATAATATATAGGATTTGGGATATAGCTCAGTGTATACTTACCTAGCATACACATGGACCATGGTTTAATCCTGACTATTACAATAACATAAGTAAATAAAATAAAATATAATGAATAGATCTTATCTTTAAATTTAGTGAAAAGTTCTGATATTCCTAAGGGTTATTGAAGGAGATAAGTAGAATGACAGTGAATGGTGTCTGAGTAGAATAAAAGTAACATTTATCACTTTCCCCCACATCATTTTCTCTCCAGAATATATTTTAGCTCCAAATATTTCCACAATGACCTCATTTAATATAACCAGTTAATATTTTCATGTATTCTTCAAAGTGTATTGTAATCAGGTAAACACATTTATGTTAAAAAGTTACACACTTTGTGATAAATCTATGCAATTCTACTTTGAATGTGATGTCAACATAATGAATGCTTTCCCCTTAACTATATTTTTTTCTATTTCATTCTTTCTTCAAATGTCTTACTTCTTGCATACACAAAGTTTATAATCAGGCATTTTATCATGTACTTATTTTAAATTTCAGATTATTTAGTAATTAAGACTTTTCTGACTAAGAACCAAATTTCTAATTCATAATCACTTCTAAATGAAATTTATAATCAATTAATCATTTCTCTAATAGCAGTGATCATTATTATAATATCTCTTTTCCTAATTTTAATAATCATGTTAAAAGTAATAGGAAATGTCACAGCTTGATAGAGATTTGGGCATGAAACAGGCCTCATCTCTGTTTTTCCCACTCAGTGAAAAATATTAAAGAATGTGAAGATATTCTTATCACCTTTCACTAGATCTATAGATCCTTCCTCTGAATATGGAATGATAATTTTTTATTCTGTTTATAATTGCAAGAGAATAAGACCTGGGAGCAAGTGTGGTAGAATTTACCTGTAATCACAGCAATTGGGAGACTGAGGGAGAATGATCAACATGAATTCTAGGTGAGCCTTGGCTGCTTAGGGAGACCTTATGTCTAAGAGGGAGGGAGGAAGGGAGAGAGAGAGAGAATGAATTAGACCTCAGAGGATGAGAAGTGTATAAAATATGGAAAAAAAAGAAATTCAGAATTCAGTCTGTTGTTCAAAGTTATTGTTAGGTGCCCTCGAATCACGTCCGACTCTTAGCAAACCTATGTGCAACAGAATAAAACACTGCCTGGCACTATGTCAGTGCTTCTCTGATATTCATAGGGTTTTCAGTGGCTGATTATTTGCGGGATTATTCCCAGAGTGGACTGCCAGGTCCTTCTCATGTTTTTTTTTCAGCGCTGGGGATCAATCCCAGGGCCTTAGAGTGCACAAAGCAAGCACTCTATCATGAGTAAAAAGCCCACCAGTGCAACTACTTTCATCTGACCTAGAATAAGTCCAATAACCTCTCAGAATATTACTTTCTCTGTGCACTTTAGGAAAAATAGTAAAACTACCTTAGAAATTAATATAAGGGTTGACTAAAACATCATTTATTATCTAGAAGGGTAATCTTGGCATAATGCTTAAATCTTTAGTCTCTGGAGTGAGATAGTCTGGTTTACAATCTTTGATTGTAGTATTTTCATTTTTACCTTTAGATTTGCAAGACAGATCAAAAGGTATACTTTGTTTAGAAATAAAAGTTAAGAAAATATGAGGGATAGAATGAATTTATCTGTCAGCATAGACGTTTCAGACTATTAAAGAGAATAAAGGGATAATACACAATAATAAAATTACTAGAAAATGGACGGAAATAAAAAAAACAACCACCTTCTTAGTGAGAGATTGCACTGTCTTCTGTACCAGATAAATATTAAAACAAATTCACCAGAAAACTTTCATAGGAATTTCAGAATTTCAAGTAGAGAAAATTTCAGAAGATAACAGAGAAAATACAAATGAATCACTAATATATGTATATCTAGATTGATCTAGTTCACCTATTAGAAGTAGGAATTGAATATGACATAAAAATAGTTTCAGCACTTTCCATCAAAGACTAAGATTTTATAGTTCTCAGATTTTCACAGGATACACAGAGACAATATAGACCACCATAGGAAATAAAACAAACCCTGTGTATTGCAGTGGAGTGAAAGTAGAGATGTTAAGGAGTCTTAACCACAAACTGAT
>VMDO01026584.1:0-26503 GCA_007922755.1 Pedetes capensis | reverse complement strand
TAAAAAGGCGATGAAAAGTTATTCCTGACTCTAATGTTTTCTTAAAATAGGAATCTTGTTTAACTATTTTTAACACAGAATAAAAGTGTTAAAGTATGAACTTTGGTAAAATATAACATTTATGATCATTTTTCAGTATAATGTTAGTTTCTACAAATAGGCAGCTGCTTTTCTGCACATATTTCCTTTCAGAAGTCAAACACTGAATTTTGGCACAGGCTCAATAATATTCTCCTATTTCAAACACAGTTATCTCTTTCTGTCTGCAGAGTATACCCCTCAGGATACAAAAATCTGCAGATACTCAACTTCTTTATATAAATTATCATACTACTTGCATATAAATATCACATATTCGGATGTATATATTAAATCATCTCTAAATTACTTATAATACCTAAGACAGTGTAAATACTTTATAAATCATTGTTATTTTGTTTAGTGTAGGTATGTTCAACCTTTTGGCTCCCTTGGGCTTCAGCAAATAAAGAGCAATTGTCTTGGGCCACACATAAATTGTATAATATAGTTAGTACATATACATAGTAATGAGGGTCATAAAGAAAATAAGCACTAAAAAACAGATGATATTGAAAGATTTTGTGAGACCACATTACTACCTGTCCTGTGTTGCATGGGGCCCATGGGCTGTGAGTTGGACAGGCCTGGTTTAGTGAATTATGACAAGAGAAAAGTCTACACATGCTCAGTAAAGACACAATTTTTTTTAACAGTTTCTGTCTGTGGTTGATTGAATCTGATGTTGCAGGATCTGCATATATGGAGTGTTGACTATGACTAAATTATTGCAACCTAGCTATTCCATTGTTGTAAATCATTATTTATCACTTAATTTTATTGCAACAGTGATAAATATTACTATGAATATTTTTAAACTAAAGCAAGAAAATATGGCTTCTGTAGGATATAGTGGAGGTTGTGACTTTAAAAGTCAGATGTAAAATATAATTTTAATAACAATATATTTAGTAGTTATTTTAATAATAAAAATACACATTAAAATTATAAAAATAATAAGAGTAATGGAATTTAATAATAATAATATAGTTAATATACTTCTTAGTGTATGGTGGATTATTTTCTAATTTCATGAAATGAGTTGAATCTGTTATTGAATAATAATTTAGTAAAATGATATGTAGTAAGGGTGATTCTGATCAGGGTTAATGGTACACATGGAAAATATTTTCACTAAATTAGTAACTACAGTGCTAAGGTTATTAAGGTTTACAAATTGCAATCTTGGACATCCTTACATGTGAAAGAATGCTATTTTCTTCATTACCTTTTTTTGTTATTTTGGGGTAATTTTTACTCTAAAATTACAGCATTTTACAGTGTAAAGAAAACTTGAAATTGTTGTTTTGTTTCCTTTTAGAAATGAGGAAACTAACTTAATGAAGCTATGCAAGTTGCCTATGGTGGTTGATAGCAAGTGGCAGATGTAATCAGGTCTGTCCAGAGATATTTTCAGCATAATGCATTTTAGTAATTTACCTCTAACTTTTCAAAGAAGCTAATTATATTTTGCTAGTCATATATATGTTATTAAACATTTTTCCATTAAAATGCCTACAATAGTTAAACAGAGAGGAAGTGATTCTCAGGGTTTCAGCAGAATATAGCCTAGAAACTAGCAAAAGTATAGTCAAATTGAAAGAATTTAACTTTCCTTCTAAATCTAAAATGCCTACAACTGTATCACCTTGTCATCTGATCTTGGAAGCTAAACAGGGTCGGACCTGGGTAGTCCTTGTATGGGAGACCCTCTAGGAATCCTAAGTGCTATAGGCTTGGGAGAAGAACCAAGTGAGTAGCCCATTCCCAAAGCAATCATCTATTGAAAACCCTATGAATAGCAGAGAAGCACTGACAATAGTACTGGGCATGGCACAGCAGTGGGTAGGTTTCATTCTGTTGCAGATATGGTCTCATGAGTCAGACTGGACTCGAGGGCAGCTAATAACAATAATAAACCTAAAATAAAACCAGTTTATGTTTTACACATATAGATGAAATATATATTACATTTTTAGACATTTAATATTCATGTACACAAAGAAGAAATGTATCTTGTATATTTTCTATACAGAACTAAAATGATAGTTCTTAAAGATTGATACAGTGTGTTCTTAAATGCAAGAGTATTATAATCATCCTGTGCTACAGGTCCTCTTTCACCTACCATGGGGTAACATCACAATAAATCCATGGTATATTGAAAAGATCTTAAGTCAAAATGCATTGAACACACCTAATCTACTGAATGTCTTAGCAGCACAGCACATTGTAGAGGGTTGATTGTATTCTCTTGTGAGTTGTTAGTGACTTATGGGAGCTGTGGCTTGCTGCCACTGCCTAGCATCAAGACAGCATATTCTATTGCATATTGCTAGCCCTGGAAAAGATCACAATTCAAACTGCAAGTACATATTTCACTGAATGTGGGATTTCATATCATCATAAAGTCAAAAAAGAAAAAAATAAAGTAAGTGGAACCATTGTGAGTCAGGGTCCATCAGTATTTTTTGAAAGAAGTCTTTGTTTCTGTGCTCATTATTGGCTAGAATAAGAGTCTTCTTCCTCAACTTAAAGATGTAAATATGAAAAGGAAACTACAAATAGAAATATAGAATTTGTAGGCAGCTTCAAAATTGATCCCCAATGATGGTGGTTTTCTAGAGTTTTTATCTTATGTAATTGCTTCTTGATGGGTATACACTGACTAGCTGACTACACTGACTTACTAGCTTCTAAAAAAGAGTTTAGCAAAAGTGGTGAGTGTCACTTTTAAGACCAGGTTCCAGAAACACTGTGGCTTCTATAAGTGAGTGTTTACTGGGTTACTCTTAATCTCTTTCTTCTTTCCTTTTGTTTTTCTCTCTCCACCGGCCACCATGTTGTTAAGTCACTCAGGAAGCCTATGAAAGAGGGCTGTGATGCCGCAATGGCTGATTGAGAATCCTTTTGCTCTATTAGAATGGAAACCATGAACAGGCAAGGAACAGCTTTCTCAGTATTGGCAAGCCTGAGCTCTTGAGCACCAGAGGCTTATGGGACAAGCTTTAAAATCAAGAGGCTTACAGCTCTAAGCCCTAGAACTAGAAACTTATGGTCCTAAATTTTCAAAGCCAGAGACTTACAGTTCTAGGTGCTCAGGCCAGAAGCTTATTTCTCTGGGCTTTTAGTGTTAGTGGCCCTTTATTCAGAAACTGGTATTGCAGCCCCTGAGCTTCAGATATTTGGACCCTCAGCTGTTAAAAGCAGATAGCATTATAGCTCTGGAACTTTGGATGTTGAGACTCTCTGCTCTTAAAGGCTGGTGTTTCTTTCCAATTCTTCCTGTTCCTTTTGCTTGCAGCCTCTGCACTTTATAGCCCTGCATCTTCTGAAGGCTCAGCTCTTCACCACTTCAGCTCTTGGCTGCTCTCAGGAGCAGTCCAGCAACCTCCAGCAACCTCCTTGTCACTGATAATGTTTTTGCTATTGCTGCAGCCACTGATATACCTGGGGCTGTTTCCTTTTCATATTATCAGCTTATCCCAGCCTAACCATGATAAAGACCACAAGTAGGCAAGAAAGCCTTTTTGTGGGCCTAATTTTGCAACAATGGAGAGCAATACACAGGAGAGAAGCCTCCCAACCTAAACTGAAAATGTGAATAACAGCCTGCTTATATAGACAGAAGGGTGTGGCATGCTTGTGCACAGCTTCTAGTTTCCCAATCATAGCCTTGTTTTCACATGGCTTCTAGCTCCACCAACCATAACCCTCATATATGCACCAGTAAGATTTTTTTTTTTTTTGCTGAGTCACTAAGGAGGTACTCTCCCTCCAGACCTAACTGCAAAGAACTGCAGATGGGCAGGGTCATCTAGAGTTCATGGAGGATGGCTATGGCCCAAGTGAAGTCTCCCTGAGCCTGTGGAAGTTGTCTGGAGCAGGGGGATTGCAGCAAGGCCTCCGGAAGTAGAATTCATAACTTTAGCAGCAGTCCTAGATGCAGTATTCCTTACAGCTGGAGTGGAGTTTCACTGGAGAAACCATGGAGTGTTCAAAACAGCTGCGTTTCCATGAGGACAGTCCAGCCAGTTGCCAAAGAAGGGGCTGACTGGTTGTTATCACCCTGCTCAAGACAACAGGGCAAAAAGGAAGTGTCCACAGTTGTCAATCAAATAGCTGATTGACCTGTTCCCTACACCTTTGCTCATTTAAGAATATTTACAATAAAGACCTACCATAAAATTAACATTCTCACCACTAGTGAACAGTACTTAACCCCTATCTCTTAGGGAGAGTTGGGTCCTTTAATCCATTCAATGAGGAATAAAGACCTATCACTATCTATGTTCATGAATTTGCTAGAGTGTTATTCAGCTATGAGACACTGAGATGGCTGTAGTCCTGCCCAACATTTGGACTGAACTCTCAAATGGGACTCTGAGCTAGTTTATCTTTGACCAAATACCTAACATGAAAAAAACTATGAGATAATAAGTTTGCTGTTTTAAATCTCTAAATCTGGGGTAATTTGTCACATGGCAAAGGTTAATTACTACACCAGATGAGCAGAAGTAAAAACTAAAACTTGAGAATATCATCATTCTTTTCTTTTCCATTGCAAAAGTATTGCTTTTGAAGAATACTTTTTAGTTAAAGGTCAAAATAAATGTTGGTATTCCCTTGAAGACTTTCTTACGTTTGCTCCAGAAGAGCATTTAAATATTTCCATGTACTTTAAGCCCACACTAGGTTTCATATATGTTTTCAAATAAGAAAATCGCTCTGAAAATCATGTTAGTACTCACTTCTAATCACCTGAGAAAATGGAAGAGAAATTGCTTGTGCGTGGAGTTTCCTTGCTGTAACACTCCACAATTAATCAGTGCTCTCAGTGTAGTTATAGGAAGACTGTTAGCAAAGGCTTCCACTTTATGATGCTGTAGGGCAAGCATTATTCACCCCTTGTTTAACACCATGTAGAGTTGGCAATAAGAAATCTAACGAAGAACCCATCAAGCCTGGAGTAGTAATTTCAGGAGAAATCATGCATGATGGTTTGAATAGGGTTGAATAAGAATTGACATTTTATGTTATTGACTGTAGTATGGGTGCTTTACCCTCTCATTTTCATACCTTTATGCCATTGTGATTCCTTCTGTTTTAGAAAGCAACAGAGCATATTATAATCAGAGCCCTATCTTAGTGCCAGACTTTCCTGCAGCTGCCACAGCAAAGATTTTTCACAAAACAATCATCTTTTTAAAGGGCTCTGAGAAACCTTGGTACTTTTTTGCTGTTTATTATTATTGTTTTCCTATAAAATCAGATAGCCTGATTTACAATTCATGGGGAAGCTGAGGTTTCTTTTCTTTTCTTCTAAATTTACATGTCTCTTTTTCTCCTTTAATTGAAATGAAATACCATTGTTTTCTTACATATTTTACAGAGTTGTGGTATACATGGACAGTCAAATTCTCTTTTATAGAAGGTGAGTATAGGTTTGTTGACAAAAAATAATGCAATTGTAAATACAGAAAATCTGCTGGAAATAATTTATGGCACGTTTTCCTTCTAAAAATAGCTATATACATGAGCTTCAACAATAACCTAAGTATAGATTTTTTTAAAAAGTGTGCATATAAGCTTTATATATTTAATATTTTGGCCAGTTTGTTAATCATTTATTTGGTTTATAGGAAAGAAACTATCATATTTATCAAACAAAATAATTTACTACAACTTTGTATACCTAGTACAAATGGTGATATTCTTATTACTTTTCTGCATCTTTCTTAAAAAGAAATATTTCTGGAGGATACAAACATATTCCTTTATCAAGCTAAAGAGTATTTTTATTTCAGCAATTTAAATGGTGCACCACTGGCATAATATAATTATCTGAAGAGAAGTGCTTAATCACCAGCTAACATTTAACTTTACAATCTTCAAAACTGTGTGAATCGTCATCCTTGGTTGAAAATCTATAGCATAAGTAACAATTGTTTATTATTTTCCTTCTTAATTGAGTACTCCTGTTGAATGCTAAAACAGATTTTTTTCAAAGTGAGTAATAATATTCTGGAGAGAATTTAGGCACAAATCACAGGCCAAGTTAAGGCAATCAAAATTTTTTCAAATATCTGAAAGCGAAATTATTTCATTTCTTTAGGATTTTGTGTGCATGTGAAGCCTAACTCCAGTAATCATGTTTAAACCTTAGTTTCTGTTGCCCCAAGGCAAGGACACTAAGGCACTTCATTTAGCTGATGGGTCTCTAAAAGACCAATTGAAGCTATTCTGCTCAAGTGATACAAAAGAATTCAATCCATGAGCCTCGCTGAGTTATAGCTTAGCCTAATCAACAGGGCTGCAAAATGAGCCTGGTGACATTTCATTTAGTATTTAATTGTTGAAGAAATAGACTCATGAGTGAAGATTAAAGAGAACTTATAGAACACTGATATCTTTTGTCTCATTTATATAAATATCTCTGTGTCCTATTTCTATCAATAGCTGTAAACTGGTAAATATTCCCATATTGTTCTTAATGGTAATCACTAAATTTGGAATATTCCATAATGAATCTGTCCTTAAATTTCAATAGCCTTTTCATTACAGAAATAAACATTTAAATTCCAAACTTTTTTAGTGTTTTCACTCTTCAAGCCATGTGAAGTATGAAGTCTGTTCCCCCCTAAAAAAATGTAGCAAGTTATTGAACAATGTTTATGTGGCCGTGAAACAGTCTGTCATAGTTTGAATATAAAATGTCTCCCAAAGGTCTTGTGCTTTAACGTTCAGTGCCCAGATGGTGGTGCTGTTTGTGGAGGTCATGGAACTTTGGGGAGGTGGGATTCTTGCTTGGTGAAAGTAAGTCCCTGGGAGTGAGTCTTTTTTTATCCAGATCCTCTGTTCCAGGAAGCACGCTGCCTCCTTCCCTGTGACATCATGAGGTCTCCTGCCACAAATCCTGCTGCTGCCTTTGCAGCCATGCCTGCCCTGCCACCATTATGCACTAATCCTCTAACTGTTGGCTGCCTATAAATATTTGTTCCCTCATAAGATTTCTTTGGTTGGGTTTTCTGCTACAGGGACATACCAGCTAACTAATACACTGTTCTAATTCTTCCCATTCCCTCTTTGAAAATTGCTGTTGCTACCCCAGCCTCCCCAAACCAACTGACTGTCCATCTTCTGTAGGTCTCTCCTAACCACAGCAAGGATTTTTCCTCAACTCACCAGACCACTCTAAGTGCAGCCTGGGCTAAATATGTGAATATAATAAATGTGGAATACATGAGACTGAGACAAACCTGAATAGCACAGTGCACATTGAACTTACAAGTTGTTATTTCTTCCAAGATGTTCTCTGCTTGGCAACCACAGTTTTTAATCCATGAGTGTTGGATAGGGTACTATGTCTCCCTCTACTACTTATAATAGTAGTACTTATAATAGGAGGGAGATGATGGTAGCTGAAATGCAGATGTATTTCTGTCATGTATCAGTAGGATGACTTGGAATGTATTTAGGAGTAAGATGACTGGATTTCTCGATGGAAAAGATGTGCAGGTGGGGAGAGATGACCAAGTCAGGATATGATCATGAAGGAATGAGTGTGAGAGTAAAAAAGGAAGAAAACTCTTTCTCATGACTTTGAAAATCTTGAAACCCTCTTTCACCCATAGCAAATGAAATGCAATGCTGTTCCCATTTTTACCTAACACTGCACAGGCTCATTAAGAACCGAAAGAAAGTGTGGCATTCATGACCCACTCTTTCGTATTAACTTAGTTTCCTTAAAAGCCCAAATGGTTAAATCAGAATAATTCTTATTTAAATGGACAGGTTGTAATTTGGTTCCTTAGATTAATAAAGTTGCCTAAGTAGAGAGATTCTAACATGTAAAATGTCAATAGCTGGATGCTTGTTTAAATGAATATAGAAAGAATAGTGAATAGCCACAAATACCCAATAAAATAGAGTCTGTTACTATATTTTGTAAAATGGTTATATAGATTCTCATTGAATTTAGAGGGATGATATACAGAAATCTATTTGGGGACCCCCAGGGATTTTCTAGAATATGTGGGACATCGCTCTTCAGCAAAGCTAACACTGACACAGGGCAGATATTTGTGACTGACTGCCTGATTAAGGAAGATGTGTTTCTCTTAGTAACCATTTCCTCAGAGACCTCCCTGGCCATGATTTCTAAAATAGTCCCCCTCCCTGTAGCTTCTCAGCCTACTAGACATTGCTTCATATACTTATCTGATCAAGTTATGTACTTAATTGTTTACTTTCTATTGTCTGCCTCCTCTTCCCCAGACCCAGAATGGAGGCTGTGTTTTGCTTACCATTCTGTCCCACCGTGTAGATGATGGCCTCACACTCAGGAAACAAATTCTGTGGTCATTTGTTGAAGGTATATGTGGATGAATAAATGTTCCATGTTTGATTCTGGCCATGGTGATTAGCTGAATCTACTACTTAGCTGCTAATCTAGCCATAGCCTTTTGAATAAAATATAGGGCAGAGTCAACTTTGTTGTCCTTTCTGACATCTTTGAACTAGATTGCGATCAATGATTATGTTAGCACACAGGCTACCATTGTATCTCATCAATAAAATATCATAAGTTATATGAATATGGCTGGCCAACAGAATATTCACTTTAAAAAAGTAAAAATTATAGATTTAAATTGCAGTGAAAACTCACCTCATGCTTTATATTTTGCAAGCAGATAAAGTAAAAGGCATATTCTGAGTACAATAATATATTTAATTATGGTTTTTGAAATCAATGATGTAATAAAAATCATTGAGAACTTTCAACTAGTTTAATAAATACAAAATGGATTGGTGGTTAGCAAAATAATTAAGAGAATATATCACCTACATAATTTATAATGAATATAATATTCTTTTATATGTGAAATCTTTAGGATATAAGGCATAATTATAGAAATATTTATTATACTTAAATTCATAAAACTAAAAAGCATAACTTAAAATCTATATTCATCTCCTAATTATTTTTCCACATAGGTGTTTCATGAAAAGTCTTACTGAAGAGCTTCGTGTATTTGAAGGTGAAATAAAACAATTCATTTATTATGTCAAATATTCCTGAGAATATCCAAAATCACTTAAAACAACACATATGAAAAAACATTTTCCATCTAGTCTAAATAATCACTTAAAAGGTTAAACAAAATGAAATGTTGAAATAAATGAGGTACCAGCAACATATTTTGTTTTCACCAAACTTCATAACAACAGATTTCTCAAAAAGAGAAAAATGTGCTCTAAAATACAGAGTAAACTCCATGTAAAACAAGAAAATTCCTTAGAGTTTTGAGTATATGGAAGCTAAAGATCTAATCAGGTTTGTTGAAACGATTGTGCTTGAACACCAAATATTTTCAAAAACAAAGTGTTTTTGAAAAGTACCAAGGATATTAATGAGAGAACATCTTGTTTTTTAAAAGTAAAAAAACTTGTTATTGAAAAATCTTTGTGCTTTTGAATTATGTTCCTTTTTAAAAATGATTAATAATGTTTAGTGAGCTGATTGCAGATAAGCATCTATTTGGATGTGCAAGTATAAAAGTCATATCTCGCAGAAGGAACAAGCTAGTAGCTGGCAGTGTTAAGAACTGGAATCCTTACTACATATCATTAATGTTTTAAAATTTGTCTCCTAACATTTTAAGTAGTAAAATTGAAATAAAAATTTTGATAAAATTTCTTTAATAATATTAATTAATTATTCTGCAGTACTTGTCAGTTGAACCCAGGGCCTTGCCTATATTTAGCAAGTGTTCTGCTCAGACTGCCTCTGGCCTTGAACCCTCAATCTTCCTGGCTCTGCCTCCCCAAGTCCTGGGATTATAGCCCTGAGCCACTCTGGCTGGAGATATAATTTTACACCATTTTTCTTTAATGTACATATGAAAGAATAAGTTGATTGATTTTGGCAAGTAAACTTATCCTCAGCAATATATCTATCAGGCAAACCATTGTTTTTGTGTCAAAATGCCCTACTTCACACAAAGAGGAGTTTCATGTTTGGGCCCTAAATTCCTATGAACAGTGCAGATTCTCTGAATTTCATGTACTGAGCTTTAATAATGTGGCCTTCTATTAGGAGGGGCCTGGGGTTTAGCTCAGTTGGTAGAGCACTACTCTGCACTTTCTGAGGACTGTGGTTCTATCCCCAGCACTGCAAAATTGAGAGAAGGATGTAGCAGCATACTCTCAAAACAATTTCAAAACAATTATGAGTCAGACAAGACTCAATGGCACTGAACAACAAAAACAACCTATCAGGAGAACTCAATTTACGGGGGTTCAAAGTGAGTAGTAGCACGTGGGGTTTATGTACTTAACACTGCAACAAAAGGAAAGCTAGCTTTAATATAACACTGGTTATCCTTTTTGAAGCATTAGTTTGACCCATATTGTTGTTACAATAAGAAAACCCTCGATTCCTGGGTTCATGTTTATAAACATACTATGACATGGCAGGAGAGATCAATCCCTGGAGAAGGACATCATGTTTGGAAGAGTGGCAGGTCAACAGAAAAGAGGAAAACCCTCCACCAGATGGATTAACACAGTGTCTGCAACAATGGGCTTAAACATAAATAAGATGGTTTGCCTGGCACAGAATCGGCAAGTGTTTCGATCTGCTGTACATAGGGTCTCTATGAGTCAGACTCGACGGCACCTAACAACAACAACATGACATGGCATTTGGAAAGGACATTTCTTTAGAAAGAACACATGCTTCTAAAAATGAAGTTTTTAATTCATCTTATTTTTACATACCATGATGCAAGATAAAATGTTGTAAGGATAAAGAGTTGTAGACAATTTGTGCGAGGAAACATTGAAGTGAGCATTTCATCAAATAATGCTTATGTAGCTTTCTCTTCATCATACTTCACTTCAACTTGGTAACAGTCTTAGTCACTTTTAACAATTTTCTTTCTCCATCAAAATGAAAATAAGAGATATTTAATACTAGAATTCTTGTTTGAGAACATCAAGTGAGATAATAATGCTTCTGTTACCTTTGGTTTAATAAAAATAGAAGATATTGACATATCCATTGTTACTTGCATACGTAATATGTAGAAATGTATTAAAATACCTATAAATTGTTGTTAGGTGCCATGGAGTTGGGTCTGACTCATAGCAACCCTCAGAGTTTTCATTGGCTGATTATTTCAGGATTGCTTCAGGAATGGATTGACATGTCCTTCTCCCATACCTATAAATTATATCAATGTAAATATATTTTGTATGTTCTTTGTAAACATATTAAAATATCTAGATACTATGTAAAAAGATCAGAACATTTTATATGAAAGTTTCACAGAACTAAGAAAATGTATGTTGAAATAAAAAAAATCTCAATACCTATGTGAACTAAAAAATAATATAGTATGCTCTATGTCTTTTAAAGGAGCTGGGGTTTCACTCAGTTGGTGGAGTGCTTGTTTGCCACAATCTGAGACCCTGGATTCGATCCCCAGCACTACAAAAATGGGAGAAGGATGTGGCAGCCTACTCCTGAAACAATCAGCCATCAAAAGCCTATGAGTTGCAGAGAATCATTGACATAGTGCTGGGCATGGCACAATGTCAGAGAATATTTCATTCTATTGTACTTTGGATCACAATGAGTTGGATCAGACTCCATGGCACCCAACAACAACAACAACAACAACAACAACAACAACAACAAACAATAAAGGCCTGTAAATGGAAGAAACTTTGTTCAATCTTTTACAGTCATACCACCCTGGCATCTGATCTTGTCAGTTCTTGGGAGCTAAGCAAGGTCAGGCCTGGTTAGTCCTTGGATGAGAAACCACCTGGGAATAATGAATGCTTTAGGCTTGGGAGAAGGACATGGCAGCCCATTCACAAAACAATCAGCCATTGAAAACCCTATGAATAGCAGAGAAGCATTAACATCGTGCTGGGCATGGCATAGTGTCAGGGAGTGTTTCGTTCTGTTGTAGATAGGGTTGCTGTGAGTCAGACCTGACTTGATGGCATCTAACATCAACAACAATGTCTTTTATAATATTTATGCAACCTCAATTTTAGAAGTTTATGATAAAGAAAACTAAACATCTAAAAAGAAAATTTTTAATTTTGTTCCTTATTGCAAATCAAAATCAGGTAAACATACTTTTGAACATTACTTTGTTTTTTACATAATCTGTCTCAGCCATCATTATCATGTAGAAATAGAAAGTGATTTTCCCTAATGCAAAGAATGTTATGAGTTTTCTCTGAAAGCTGTATTAGACTGGGTTTGTTTAGGAAATTTCACAAAATTTCTTACAGCTACAATTGTTGTTGTTGTTGTTAGGTGCCGTGGAGTTGGTATCCGACTCATAGCGACCCTCATAGGGTTTTCAATGGCTGTTTCGGGATTGCCTTGGGAGTGGATTGCCAGGTACTTCTCCCATTTTTGGGGTGCTGGGTATTGAACTCTGGACCACAGAGACTGCAGCACAGTGCTCTACCAACTGAGCTAAATCCCAGTTACAGCTACAATGGGAACATGGAATTTCTTATAAGGAATTGGGCTTACTTTCTACCAAAGTAGAAGGAACTGAAATTCTGAAGATGAGGAAGTCTGCAGCCAGAAGTCAAATAAAACACAGCTTACTTACTACAAATTTGAGGTTAACTAGTAGAGGGAAATAGCTGTTAAGCTTGTGGAAGGCTGCAAACTTTGTGTCAGGAAGTCCTTTTGCATAACACCACATCAGTCTGCCATGATGTTCTTGAAATTCTGGCTCCTGCTTTATTGCCACCTTGCAAATCTTGCATGGGTTGCTCTCCTCAGCAGAGAACCAGTGGTAGTAGAGGGAAGGACTTCAGAGAAATGCAGTAGGTACTTTCTTTTTAAAAAGACTATTGATGATGCCAAGTTTACAAAATCAAGTTGATAGTGTTTCAAAAACTTGAGGCAAAAACTTTAAATTTCCAACATTATCTAGTATGCACATAATGTGAAGGGCTTAGAAAGGGACAGAGAGCATTGTGTCAGGATATTTGTGGGTGAAAGTTTTAACTTAAATTGAGTACATGAAAATTCTAAGAGATGTTCAGGAAACGTTCTCAATTCCCTTAAATGTTGCTTGCTGGATAGCCAAATGTTGTTTTTGTTGTTAGGTGCCCTCAAGTCGGTATCCGACTCATAGTGACCCTCTGTACAACAGAGGAAACACTATTGTCACTGCTTCTCTGCTGTGCATAGGGTTTTCAATGGCAGATTGATTTTTGGGAGGGGGTTGCCAGATCCTTCTCCCAAGCCTACAGCTTCTGGTGTTCCCAGGTGGTCTCCCATCCAGGTACTAACCAGGCCCGGCCCTGCTTAGCTTCCGAGATCTGATGGGATCGGATGCCACAGGGCTATGGCTGCAGGCTGGATAGCCAAATACTCCACCTTTATCCTTTTTTGTGTGTCCTTTTTTATTTCTCCGTTGAAATAAAAACTTACTACACTGAATATTCTTGACCTAGGAGTTGGCTATTTAGTGTTTTACTTAATAAAGAATATTGGAGATTTTAATTTAGGAAATGGGTATTGTGGATGTAAGGGCGGGGAAGCATGGAGATGGAGATCCTTGAACATCTGTTTCCTCTACTTGGCAATATTAATAGTCTTAGGAGCTCTTTTCAAAAGTCTGACTTTCAGAAGCACTCTGTGTCCTTTTTTTGTTTTTATAAACTATGTATTTCAAAAGTGATTATACATATGGTAGCATTATTTTCTGCCCTATTATATGCACAGATATGTATACAGAAGAGTATCTTGACTTAAAAACAATAGTTCAAGCAGCATTATTTACCAACACTGAGGCACATTTTGTTTTTAAAGAACAGTAGAGATCATGATCATGCAGAGAGAGAATACTAGCTTTTCAATTTCTTCCATTACAAACTTACTCTTAATAACCCTTTTAGGAGGCCATAATAGTGTAGTGCTTTCAAATTAGGTGCAAAGTCTGTGGAAACCTTTTGTAATGATCTTGCTTGTGCTAAAATTGGTATTGCCCATTATGAAATAAGCATACATAGAGGACCTATAGAGGGCACAGTTAATCGAACTGTATTTCTAAATGTTGCACATTTATAGAGCATTCACCTCAGAGCTCTGGAAAACATGTGTCAGGAAACAATTCTTTTAGGCAGAGGGAAAAGGAGAAAGAGAAAGAAAATATATGAAATAGGATTTTATCGATATATAATTAGTACACTTACATAATTGAGTCATCCAGTACCCAAATTTCACTTCTCCTTGAGGCTCATTCTAGAAAAAAAAAATAGCCTCAAGGGAAATAGATATAAATAGGTCTTTTCCCCGGGTCTGTTTTATTTTGCTGGTGAGAAACTATTTGTTTCTGTAATTGCTTTCTTGGGCCCAGAAAATGTTCTTTGTCTTGCTGAGTAATTTGAGTCCAGTTAAAAGTTAGAGATTAAAAATAAATCATTAATTACATTTGGCTGTTATAACCATTGTTTATAAATTTAAAAAGTCCATCTAGTTCTCATGTTTGCTTCTGGCTCTCCTTAATGTTCTACAAGACTTATGAAGGGGTCTTTTCAAATAACACAGGCTAGAAAACTCTAATATGAAATTTATAACTGTGAGGCCCATCTTGCTTGGAATGGAATGGTGAAAAGCATATAGAATCCAAGTGAAAAAGCAGGTCTCTTACTGGACTCATAGTAAACGTGACTATGTTTCCATCTTCTGTTCGTTCTACTTCTCTCTCTCTGTTCTTCTCTTTTTGTTTCAGTAGTGAGGGTATTCAAGAAGATATAATGCATCTACATATACATGTAATGAGCGGTGAGGTACCCAATTTCTTAAAAAAAAAAAAACTCCTCTCTACATAAAAGGATGGAAATTTCCAGATACAATATTAACAGGTGAATTCAGTACCCAACTCTCATCCATGGATAGATCTCCCAAATAAAAACCAAACAAACAATCAAAAACTCAACAATGAAACTTTAGAATTAAACTACATCATAGATCAAAGGATTCAACTAACAACGACTGAATATTCTATTCAAAAGCTGCAGAATACATATTCTTCTCAGCAGCCCCTGGGACTTTCCTCAAAAAAGATCGCATTTTAGCTGTAAAGCAGGTCTTAAAAATACAAAAAACTGAAATAGAGTGGTATCTCAACACTCAAACTGCTCCATGCTCAAACATCTTGGTCCTCAACCTATATTTTCCAGTGAGTTCTGTTTCAGTGCTCCACTACTCACTTGTCACTTGGCCGCCATACTAAAACTTGTGTGAGGTGTCAAGCTTATCTGTGTTTCCAAGTGAAACAAAGGGGAAAACATCATTTTGCATGTCAATTTTAAACAGTAAACGTCTGTTCTAGTCCTGTGCTCATGATCTCATGACTTTTGTAGTGTATATATACATGTGTATATCATCTAGTCATCACGGCAACCAGGAAATTTCTAGAGCTAAAAGTGAAGGAAAGAGTAAAACAGTAAGAACAACAATTGAATTAAAAAAAGAACTTATAGCTAAGTATGTGAGTGACATATTTGTGTCTGAATCAGCAAGTTAGTATGGTGCCAGAACCAATAAATATATTTACATTATTCCTATGGGTAAAAAGTGCTTGACACTGGAACTGACTGACACTTGACAAGTTTTCCAGAACAAACTGTCCTTGAGTGATGAGACCACAGTAATTTCTTGTAATTTATATCATAGTATAATAAGATTACTAGTCAATAGCAGAAGAACCTACAGAAACTGTACAAACTCATGGAGATAGAACAATGTATGTTTGGTGATCACTGGGCCACTGACAAAACCAGAGGAAAAATTTTTTTAAAATCACAGACTAAAATGAAAATTAAAATAAAACTTGTTAGACCTTTTGCAATTTAGCAAAGACAGCTCTAAGAGGAAATTCTATAGATATGAATGCCCACATTAAAAAAACAGAGAGAGGCTATGTGTCATACCTGTAATCCCAACTACTCAGGAGGCTCAGACAGAAAGATCTTAAGTTTAAGGCTAGAGGAAGCTTAGTGAGACCCTGTCTCAAAATAAAATACAAAGTGGGCTGGGGAGTACAGCTCAGTGGCAGAGCACTTGAAAACCATGCATGAGGCCTTGGGTTCAACCCATAGTATCACATACACAAAAACACAAGCAAATGTCAGAGAGATCTCAAATAACATAGTGATGGCTCATTAAAGTATTAGAAAAATAAAAACAAACCAAAACTGAAATTAGTAAAGAGAAGGAAATGATACAAAACTAGGGTAGAAATAAATGAAATGGAGCCTTCAATAAGAATATAAAGGATAGATAGAACGAAAAGTTGGTTCTTTGAAAAAGATAAACAACTTTGACAAACTTTTAGCCTAACTAACAAAAAGAAAGAGGAAGAAGACACAAATTAATAAAACTGGAGACAATGAGGGATTACCATAACAGATACCACTGATATCCAGAGGATTATTGAGTAATGTTTGGAAAAAAATTATACCTCAACAAATTGGTGAAGAAATAGATACAATTCTATAAATGTATCACCTACCAAAATTGAGTACAGGAATTTGGCAAATATCTTCATTTTAGATGCCAGCTCTTAGCAATCCTCATTATGTTTTCAATGGCTGATTGTTTGTGGATTGCTTTGGAAATAGGCTGCCATGTCCATCTCCTGATTTTGTGGTGCTAGGGATTAAACCCAGGGCCTAAGAGAGCACAGAGCAGCAATCCACCAACTGAGCTAAACCCACTGTGGTGTCCAATTCTGTTAAATCTCAGAAGATAATCAGAGTCAGGCCTGGTTAGTACTTAGATAAGAGACCACTGGGAAATACCAGATGCTGTAGGCTTGGGAGAAGGACTTGGTGGCCCACTCCCAAAAACCAATCAGCCACTGAAAACCCTATAAATAGTAGAGAAGCACGGACAATAGTCCTGGGCGTGGGACAGTGCCAGGTGGTGTTATGTCTATCGTACATAGGGTTGCTATGAGTTGGATACCAACTCACCAGCACCTAACAAACAACAGCAACCGACAACCAAAACTGAAACAAGAATATATGAACAACAGAAGCAGACCTGTAACTAGCAATAAGATTGATACAGCAATAAACAATCTTCCAAGAAAGAAAATCCCAGAATTCTAAGGACCCACCTCTGAATTCTAAAAGGAATTTAAAAATAATACCGATTTTTTTGATAAACACAGGCACAGAAGTCCTTAATAAAGTATTAAAAACTGAGGTCAACAGCACATTCATAAGATCATACACTATAATCAATTTGATTTCATTCCAGAGATGGCTCAAAACATGCAAATCAATAAAAGTAATAAAGCACATAAATAATACCAAGTATAAAAATCATACAGTCATCTCAATAAATGATGACAAAGTTTTACATCAATTTATGATAAAAAATCCATGAAGAAGTTAGTAAAAAAAGAATTATACCTCAGCATAGTAAAAGCTATATACAACAGACTTATAACCAACACTATACTGAGTGGGACAAAACTGAAAGAATTTCCTCTACAATTAGGAATGAGACAGATTTGTTCACTTTCTATACTCTTATTCAATATAATGCTTGAATTTTTCTTTTGTTACAGAGTATTGTTGCTGTTAGCTGCTGTTGAGTTGTCTGATTCATAGTGATGCTACCTATGACAGGTGAAATACTATTAGTGCTTCTCTGCTATTCATAGGGTTTTCAATGACAGATTGTGTTTTGGGAATGGGTTGCCAGGTCCTTCTCCCAAGCCTACAGCACTTGGTGTTCTCAGGCATTCTCCCATCCAAGTATTAACCAGGCCCGGCCATGCTTAGCTTGACATCTTATGGGATCCAATGCCACAGTGGTATGGCTACAGGCATATTATAGAGTTTGTTATTGTGAGGTGCCATCAAAGTTGGTATCTGACTTATAGCTATTGTTAGTGCTTCTCTGCTATTCATAGGGTTTTCAATAGTGGGTTGATTTTTGGAAATGGGTTGACAGGTCGTTCTCCTAAGCCTACAGTATCTGGTGTTCCTAGGCGGTCTCCCATCTAGGTAGTAACCAGGCACAACCCTGCTTAGCTTCTGAGATCTGATGGGATTGGACCCCACAGTACTAAGGATGTAGGCATTATAGAGTATAGAATACATTTATTAGATAGAAAATTTATTAGATAGAAAATATAGGCATAGATTATAAAGCCAGTGCACATTCAAGACATGAAGGTGGGCAAGAGTAAAGGGCTACTGCTGCTGGGGCTTGAATTCTTAGCTATGGTCATAAAGCAAGAGGAGGAAAAAGATGGATATGAATAGGAAAAGAAGAAGTCAAATTATCTCTATTGGCAGATGATATGATCCTATACTTAAAAGACTTTAAAGGCTCCCCAAAACCTCTCAGATCTGATAAATACTTTTAGCAAAGTTGTTGTTAGGTATCATCCAGTCAGGGGTCTAACTGGTCATGACTCTCATGGCATTTTCATTGGCTGATTGTTTCAGGATTGCTTTAGGAGTGGATTACCATGTCCTCCCACTTTTGTTGTGCTGGGTATTAAATCTGGGTCCTCAGAGAGTGCAGAGCAGCATTCTATGGACCAAGCTAAACACCAGCCCATTTAGCAATGCAGTAGGTTACAAAATCAACATAACTAAACTCAGTTGCTTTTCTATATACCAACAGTGAATATGCTGAGAAAGGAATTAGGAAAATAACCGCATTCACAATAGTCTTTGTGTATGTGTGTATGTATGGTACTTGGTGTTTGAACTCAGGGCCCTACACATGGTTTGCAAATGCTTTACCACTGAACTGCTCCCACCAGTCCATTTTTTCTCTCTTTTTTTAATGTTGAGGCAGGGTCTCATTAGCTAAGTTAATGCAAGATGACCCTGGCCTCAAACCTGAGAAACTCCTGCCTCTGCTTCCTGAGTCCTTGGGAATACAGGTGTGAGCTACCACCCCTAGTTCCAAAATAGTCTTTAAAAATATCCAGAAATAAATATAACCAAAGAAGTAAAAGGCCTCTACAATGAAAATTATGAAACAGTGAAGAAAGAAATTGAAGAAGACATTCGAAAGATCTCCCACGTTCATGGATTGGCAAAATTAATACTGTGAAAATGGCTATATTATCAAAAGTAATCTACTGATTTAATTCAATCTCCATTAAAATACCAATGACATGCTTCATAGAACTTAAAAAAATCCTAAAATTCATGTAGAACCTTAAAGGACCCCAAATAGATAAAGCAATTCTGAGCAAAAAGAGTAATGCTGAAGGTATTACAATACATAGTTTCAAATTATACTACCTAGTCATAGTAACAAAAACAGCATGGTACTGGTACAAAAATAAACATAGAGACTGATGGAATAGATTTGGGTATCCTGAAATAAACCTACACAGCTATAGACATCTGATTCTCAACAACAGTGCCAAAAAACTACATTAGCTAATAACATCCCCTTTAATGCATGGTACTGGGAAACCTGGATATCTTTATATAGAAGGCTGATCCTTTTCACTCACCATGAACAAATGTCAACTCAAAATGGATCAAAGTCCTTAATGTAAGATCTGAAACTTTGAAACTACAAGAGGAAAACATGGGAAAAATACTCCAAGATATAGGCATAAACAACCATTTTCCAAATAGGAGTATAATAGCTCAAGAATTAATAGCAAAAATTGACAAATGTGATTACATCAAATTATAAAGTTCCAAACAACAAAGGAAATAATTATCAGAATAAAGATACACCCTACAGAATGGCTGAAAATATTTTCCAGATATTCATCTGACAGAGGATTAAAATCCTGAAAACTTAAAGAACACAAGAATTTAAATACAAAAAGAACATATAATACAATCAATAAATGGGCAAATGAACTGAACAGATATTTCTAAAAAGAAGGAATACAAATTGCCAATAAATACATAAAAGAGTTCAACATCATTAGCCATCAGGAAAGTGCAAATCAAACCTATATTGAGATTCTCACTCCAGTTAGAATGGCTGTTATCAGGAAACAAAAGACAACAAAATCTTTTGAGGATGGGAGGGAGTGCCCGCTTATCTACTGCTTGTAGGTGTATAAATTAGTCTAGCTGCTATGGAAAGCACTATGGAGGTTTTTCGAAAAGCTAAAAATAAAAATACCATATAATCTAGCTATACTGTTCTTAGGTACATACCTGAAGAATGAAAGTCAGCATGCTATGGATCTACCTACATACTCATATTTATTGTGGCACTATTTACACTAGTCAGGTCAAGAAATTAGCCTACATGCTTATAAGGGGTGAATGGATAAAGAAGATACGAAATATATGTTTTCATTATTGTTGTTAGGTGCTATTGAGTCAGGTCCAACTCATAGGGACACAATATACAATAGAAGCAAACACTCCCTGCCACAGGGCCATGCCTGCCACTATTGTCAGTGCTTCTCTGCTACTCATAGAGTTTATAATGACTGATTATTTTAAGAGTGGGCTGCTGGGTCCTTCTCCCTAGCCTGCAGTTGGACCCCCTTTTTTTGGGAATAGGCACAAATGAGGATCTCTTCCAGTCAATTGGCATGGTATCTGTTTTCCAAATCTCTTATAAACAGTTTAGCACCTCGAGTGCTATATCTGTTTGTTGAAAAATCTCTGTTGGTATTCCATCATTCCTGGAGCCCTGTGTTTCACTAATTCCTTCAAGAGAGCTTTGACTTCTTCCTTCATTATCATTAGTTCCTGGTCATATGCAAATTCTTGAAATGGTTAGTCACCCACCAATCTTTTTGATATAATGACTCTGTGTATTCCTTCCATCTATTTCATTTGATGTTTCCTGTGTTATTTAATATTTTCCCTGTAGAATCCTTGATTATTGCCATTCTAGGGTTGAATTTGTTCTTTAATTCTTTAAGCTTGAGGGAAACAGTGTGTTCTTCCTGTTTGGTTTTCTCTCTCTTGCTCTTTGCACATGTCATTGTAATATTTGATTTTGTCTTCTTGAGCTACCTTTTGAAATCTTCTGTTTAATTGCTTAACTTCAACATATCTTCCTTTTACTTTAGCTGCCTGATGTTCAAGGGCAAGTTTCAGTCTCTTTTAACATGTAATTTGGTCTTTTCTTTTTTTCATGTTTATTAAATAACATTTTGATTTCCTCCTGAATGATGTCTGTGATGTCATGCCAAAACTCATCTGGTCTTTGATCATTAGTATCTAATGAATCAAACCTCTTCTTGAGGTGGTCTCTGAAATCAGGTGGGATATTTACAATGTAATACCTTGGCTGTAGTACACTTGGTCTAATTTTCTTCAGTCAGTGTGTGAACCTGCATATCAGCAGTTGATGGTCTAATCCACAATCAGCCCCTGTCTTGTTCAGACATTTGGTACTGAGATTTTGTTAATACCTATGTGACCTGGATAAGATACTTCATTTCAGGTCTGTGTAAAGTTTTTATAAAATGTTACAGATAGTGTATAATGACAACACATATCTTTCTAGTGTTTTTCAGAGGATGTGATGAAATAATGTAAGATATTTATAAAACCTTCCTGCTGTAAAGGATTAAAATAAAATTTACTGTAGTTAGTAAGTATAATGAACTATAGTTTGAGAATCAAATGTGAAAAAATTTTCATCATAAATCATAAAATTCTGTGGTATCTTACTCTTCCTGAGGCATTATGCATAAAATATTGTACCTAGAGGTGAGTGAAGGGAAAAGTTACTGAGTAACAAGTGTACAGGGGAAAATCATGGTTTAGCATAGAAAAAAAATTTTCCTGATTCACTTTCCCAGGCCATATTTCCCTATGAATAAGATGTATAAGTACAAAACATAATATTCTTATGGAGTTATTGTAAGGGCTGCATAAGAAAACTATACATTGAACTCCCTTACCAAATGCCTCACATATAATAATTGCTCAGTAATGTTAATTGAATTGGCTTGGGCAGTTATCATTTGTCATAAAGCCAGAGGAGAGAAACATATACACAAAAATTTCTATCAAAACTAAAATGTAATGGTATCCAATTGCAAGTTATTTTCAAAAGTACTCACCTAAGTAAATAAGCTATGAAATAAGAATATTCAGCCATATTTTTTTCTAACTTAATGACAACCTACACTAACATACTAAAAGTCCCATTATTTTAGTGATCTGAGGTAATCCTGGAAGAATGAGATAGATACTATCTCTTTTTTAATGAGAGGTTATGAGTCCTACTAGAGGTGACATGCAGCTCCGTGTTAGCCCATATATTCTGGTTCAAAGGGTCTGAGTACCTCCTCCACCCTAGAACTTCTTTATATGCAAAAATACAGCAAGCTATTCCTGATTTGTCTGAAATTTTCTCCTTAGAATTCCCTTGAGGCCCCTCTCTTGCCAAGTTCTTTCTGCTTTATTTTTCAGTAAAATTTTTTGCTTCTCATCTTTTCAAATTAGTTTGGAAACAGAGTATTCTTGTGCATTCTTTATATTGGGTTCAAGCTACTGAAGACACTGAAAGAAAGGGTGACTATATGTTGTGGGGATGAGATGTATGAGCACTTATGTAAGAATAAATGATATTAAATGTGCATATCTGATCAGAAATGGGAAGGAAAAGACAAAGAAAATGATTTTTGTTTATCTTCATTTTAATCCAAGCTGGCATTGGAGGAGATGGGGTCCATCCATCAAGGGAGAAGGCTATGGGCTCTGTAATCTGATATTAATCTTTAGTGGGGCAGACCCTATTCTCTAACTCTTCCTAAAGTGAAGAAAAGTCATCATTCAAAGATACATCTTTAGTTTACCTTCCAGAAGACAAAACTTTATGTCTAGTAACTCTGATGACAATGAGTTTAATCACATCTCATATTTGGCCAATGATCATCTGTTTCTTTTTATGCAATTAGTACAAAATAACAAAGATATTAACATATAAGAAAAGGAGATCCTGTGCAACAGGTTGATAAGTATAGTATTTACTATCATAGTATAGTATTAGCATAGTATAGATAGTATAGTATAGTATTAGTATACTATAGTATAGTATTAGTATAGTATAGTATAGTATAGTATTTAGGCCTGCTGCCATAGCCCTGTGGAATCCGATCCCGTCAGATCTCGGAAGCTAAGCAGGGCCGGGCCTGGTTAGTACCTGGATGAGAGACCGCCTGGGAACACCAGGTGCTGCAGGCTTGGGAGAAGGACCTGGCAACCCCCTCCCAAAAATCAATCTGCCATTGAAAACCCTATGCACAGCAGAGAAGCACTGACAATAGTGTTTCCCCTGTTGTACAGAGGGTCGCTATGAGTCGGATACCGACTCGACGGCACCTAACAACAACAACAAAGTATAGTATTTACAGTATTGGTATTAGTATAGTATAGTATTAGTATAGTATAGATAGTATAGTATAGATAGTATAGTGTTTACTACTATAATAAATATTTTTCAGACTTACATAAGAATACAGGAAAAAGTAATTTCTCTATCATTACATCATTCAATTTTAATGTTTTGTTCAACTCATGATATTTCAATTTTGAATGATCTTTAATAAGTTTAAGTGTTCACTAGAAGACAATATAATTTATGTATAAGCATATATTTTGGTTCAGTAATATTTTATTAACAGTCATAGAATTATAAAATCAAATGAAGTGAGGATTAACATCTAATAACATAATAAACATTCATGATTAAAGAGTCATGTACAATTATATAATGAAAACTTGACATTTAATTGAAAATTGAGCATTACTAACACCTTTCTTGGAGAGAACAATGAAAAGTGTCTGAGTCATGTCTTGGTACTCCAGGAAAAATACACCTAAAATAAATACTTAATAATTCATACTCCACAGTTACCAGAAATAGAGAATATAGAACATTTTAAGATGCCTAAGTGTTATTATGCCTGCAGCGCTACCACTGTGGTGTCTGAACCTATCAGATATAGGAAGCTAAGCAGGGTTGGACCTGGTTAGTGTTTGGATGGGAGATGGCCTGGGAACACCGGGTGCTGTAGGGTTGGGGGAAGGACCTGGCAACCCACTCCCAAAAAAGAATCAGCCATTGAAAACCCTACGAATAGCAGAGAAGCACTGACAATAGTGTTTCGTCTGTTGTCCTTAGGGTCACTATGAGTTAGACACTGAGTGGATGGTACCTAACAACAATGAGTTTTATTACTGAACAAAATTTACTATTTAGTTTAGTTTACAGAAAAGAAATTTAAAAACTATACACTGTAATCTTAAATGAAAATATAACTGTACATGAAGATGTAATTCCTAAATTAAGCATAATCAATAATAATAGCAAGATCAATGATTGTTGTTGTTAGGTGCCGTCGAGTCGGTATCCGACTCATAGTGACCCTCATAGGGTTTTCAATAGCTGACTGTTTCGGGATTGCCTTGGGAGTGGATTGCCAGGCCCTTCTCCCATTTTTGTGATGCTGGGAATTGAACTCGGGTCCTCAGATACTGCAGCTCAGAGCTCTACCAACTGAGCTAAATCCCAGCCCAGATCAATGATAGGAGGGCCTAAAATAATGAGAGCAAATATTGTTAAATATGCTTTCACTCTCTGGGAAAACATTTAAATCTTACTGTCAAGTATGAATTTTAAGAGACTGACACTGGTTCAAGAATTTGTTCTCAGGTTTTACTATTTTTTCATTAAAGTGCAGAAGAATTCTTCAAATACCCATGGTATACTTTGGGTTCTGGTTTCTATAACAGAGTGGCTGGATTGTTCTAAACTATGGTTGATGACAACTGAAGTGTGACAGATCTCACTGGTAATTTGGGGTCAATCTCTGGTGTGAGTTATTGGAAAGCATGACACAGCTGTTTGTATCTTTGTCCTGCTTGTGGACCTCAGGTGGTAACAACTCTGCATGGCCTCACAGGGATAAAGGAGATCTGGGCCTCTTGATACCCAGCCATGTGGGGCCACAGATGTGATCACCATCACTGAAGTGCTTTGTCACATGTGTCTTACTGCCTCATGGAGTACTTCTGAGGAGGAAGAGACGTTTTCTCTAGCCTATGGGACAGTCTCCTGAGGCCATTTGTTATGCCCTAATCAATCAATCTCTCTATCCATTTCTCTCTCTCTCTCTCTCTCTCTCTCTCTCTCTCTCTATATATATATATATATATACTACATATATATATACACACACTACCTTTGTGAAAGAAAATATATATACACATATATACATATATACACACATATATATGTATATATACATATATGTATATGTGTATATATGTATATACACATCTATATGTATATATATACATATATACATATATACACATATATGTATATATGTATATATATTTTCTTTCACAAAGTCTGACATTGACAGATTTTTTCTCTTCCTGCTTCACACTTAAAAATTCTATTTTGGACACCTTATGCCCTGTCCTTCAATTCTTTTTCCCCTCTCCTCTACAGATAAATGTCTCAGGAAAATGTTGAGAAGAGCGGTATGTATGACTGCTGATGGAGAGAACATACTGATTTTGTGTTTTCACCAGTGCGGAGGACAGAACCCAGGCTGGGGAAACCTTGTACTACTGAGCTACATCCCTAGCCTCGTGTTTTTGAGACAGGGTCTTACTAGGTAGTTCAGGCTGGTATTCCTGTCTCTCCCTGCTGATTGCTGGGATTACAGATGTGCACTAACACACCTGGATGCCTCTTTTTTAAAATTACTCTTTCAGACATGTATAAATAATTATTTACACATTGTACACATTTAATAGCACTTTGTAAGCATTAATACTTATAATTATAAATTATCAATTTTTAAGAATTTAAAAATCCAATGGTTAAAACTAAAAAGAACAACAATGTTTAAAAATCAGACTACCATGCTTATTTTTGGCTGCATACACATTGCAATTGGAATCATTTACAGAAGATGAGATGGGTCCTTGCAATGGATAACACATAAATTCATGAAGCACTTAGTATGCATTTTGTGAGGATTGTAATCTTGGAAATAACTGTTTAACTGTAAATATGAGAGCATCTGTAAGACTTTCAATGGGGAATAACCACCTACACTAGGAATAGGTTAGGCATTTTAAATTAGAATTTTTATATCTTCAAGTACTCTTTAAAGTTTAAGCTTTATCTCTCATGTGTTAAAATGTTCTAGTTTATTTCCTGAATTAATTAATGCTACTTTCTCCTACATTCTATTCTATTTTTATGCAATGAATTTGGAAATGAATAATTATATTTTAATGAGGTGTTATTAGAGTATTGAGAGATTATTTATAATCCACCAATTTACTTGTATTCAACTCGAGATTTCCAAGAGGAATAAACAATAACTTAGAGACAAAAAAAGACAGATATTAATATTACAGAAGGATG
>VMDO01026583.1:0-26500 GCA_007922755.1 Pedetes capensis | reverse complement strand
AGCAGGGTCGGGCCTGGTTAGTACCTGGATGGGAGACCTCCTGGGAACACCAGAAGCTGTAGGCTTGGGAGAAGGACCTGGCAACCCCCTCCCAAAAATCAATCTGCCATTGAAAACCCTATGAACAGCAGAGAAGCACTGACTGACAATAGTGTTTCCCCTGTTGTACAGAGGGTCGCTATGAGTCGGATACCGACTCGATGGCACCTAACAACAACAACAAGCTCTTGTATAGTGTGCATATATATATCAAAACAATGTTGAACACTATAAAGACACAGAAGGTGCCAAAAAAATGTGTACACATCTTGAGATGAAAACTTTCCATTTTGACAAAACTTGACAAGAATTTTTGGCAAAGAATAATCAGGCTTTCTAAAAGTTCTAATTATGTAGACAAACTTATTTAAATATGTTATTGAGAAAAAGAGATAAGGCACAAATAATATTCTCATTAGAGCATAATTAAAATAAAGCAAAAGTTTGCTCTTCAATCAAAAGAGATTACAGACAACTTTACGTTGACATAAAACATAATTATAATTAGAACTTTTCTACAAAAATATAAATTACCAAAATTGATGCAAGGAAAAATTAGAAGCCCTAAATATGTCAACGCTTATTTTTTTAAATTGAATCCATTGTCAAAATTCTTCTGCAATCAAAAAAGAACCCACACCAAGTCCTGACATTCTTACAATCAAATTTTTTCAAAAATTCAAAGAACAGACTATTTCTTTGATACACAATTTCATTCAGGGAAGAGAAAAGAGAAAGATACTGGACCATACTATAAATCTAGATTAACTTTGATTCTTAAAACCAGATATGATAATCAGTTAGCCAGCTTTACTGTGGTGACAACTCAAACATCTCAGTGGCTTAGTAGAAGCAAAGATTTATTCCTCATTCATATTGTATGTGGGCTGCAGGTCAGCTGAGGCTGTGACTTGAACTCAGATCTGTTCCACATGTTTCCATATTCAAGGGCCCAGGTTAAAAGAACATCCAGTATGTGGAATATGCCCATTGTTATGGTAGACAGAAAGAACCAGAGAGTTAATGGATAATTGCAATGCCTCCTAAAACTTTTGCTTGAGATTAACAGAGTGACTTCCACACATTTAGTTCAAGGATGTCTCATAGTCAGATTTGACAAAGGTGCATGAGAGCACATGCCAGGTACAGGGAGGCAATACATGTCCCATTGAGAATATACAATAATTCATAAATAATTATGAATAGTTATGTAATCTGTCACAGTTTAAGAAAAAATATAGGCCACTATCTCACACACACACACACACAGGACCTGGCAACGTACTACCCCCCAAAAAATCAGCCATTGAAAATCCTATGAACGGCAAAGAAGCACTAACAATACTATTTTACCTGTTATATGTAGGGTTGCTATGAGCCGAACACTGACACTGACTCAACAGCACCTAATATATATATGCATACATACAGTTATCCTAAATAAAATAATCCATTGAGTCCAATTCTTTAATTATAAAATATAGTCAAATAGAATTTATGCCAGTAATTTACATAAGGAGGGTTAAAATCAGAAAATTTGACAGTGTTTAACCACATTGAGATATTAAGAGCCAAAAGCATTCTTAATAGTTGCAGCAAATATTCAATGAAACTCACCAGTCATTTCTACAACTTTGTTGTTGTTAGATGCCAGAGAAATAGATTTTTTTTTGTTGTTTGGTTCGGGGTTGTTTATCTGTTTGTAATACTTGAGGGTTGAACACTGGACCTCATGCATACTTTTCAAAGTGCTGTACCATTGAGCTGCACATCCAGCCCATTTTTTTTTTAATTTGAGTCAGGGTCTTGCTAGGTTATACAGGCTGCCCCTGGCCTTAAACTCAAGATCCTCCTGCCTCCACCTCCCAAGTTGCTGGGATTACAGGAGTGTGCCACCATACCTCACTGAGAAATATGTTTTTTAATCTAAAAATGTATTTTAAATTATATTGAAAAGCCATAATGAACATAAATAGCTTCTCCTCAACTTATAATGGGGGCTATTCTCACTGACTCTGGCGTGGCATTGTTAGAGAACATTATAACACATATCTATAGTCCAGGAAAAGTTCAAACTTCAAAATTTGAAGTACAGTTTCTACCGGATGAACATTGCTTTTACACTCCCATAAAGTCAAAAAATGAAAATGTATGTGAGTTGGAGTATCATAAGTTAGGGGCTATATGTACATCATGGTTAAACCTCAAGATAATGTCCACTAAAATCAGATAAAACAGGCAAATGCACTATTACCCCTTCTCTTTCTCCTGAAGGTCCTAGCCAATTCAATAAGAAAAACATAATAATATGTAGTACAAGGATTGGAAAATTAAAAGGAAAAATTTTCATGATTTTCCCAGGATATATATGATTGCTACCCTGAAATCCCAGAGACTTAAAACTACTGGAACAAATAAGACATAGTTGAATTGCTTAAGTGCAACATTTTAAAAATACCAGAAGTTTTTGTATCTATATGCCAGATATAGCCAATTAGAAAATGAATACAGCACTTTTAAAGCTATTCACATTAATCAAAAAACATAAGACAACTGGGAATAAATCTAAAAGTGAAAGTAAAAAAAGCATGAGACTTCATGAAAAAAAATCATAAAACGTTGTTCACACACTTTGAAATCTGAATAAATGATAAATTATACTGTGTATATGCCTGCAGCCTTACCACCCGGGCATCTGATACCTGTCAGATCAGGATCAGGCCTGGTTAGTCCTTGTAAGGGAGACTGCATAGGAATACCAGGTACTGTAGGCTTGGGAGAAGGACCCAGCAGCACACTCCCAAAACAACCGGCTATTGAAAACCCTATGAATAGAAAAGAAGCACTGACAATAGTGTCCGGGAGTGTTTTGTCTGTTGTACCTAGAGTTGCTATGAGTCTGACTGGACTTAAGGACTCCTAACAACAACACACAGTGGATAGGAAGGATGATTTACAGCAAAGATGACAGCTCTCCACAAATTACTTCTCAATTCTATATGATTCTAATAAAAATCTAAATAGAACTTTTCATGAAACTTGCGTTAATTCTAAAATTCACATGTAAAAGCAAAACCCTAAGCATAGCCACAGCAATTCTGAAAAAGAAAAAAAAAGCAGGAGAAATTTACCTTAAGAGACAGGGGAAATATTCTCAAACTATAGTAACTGGGGCAATGTGGTCTTCCCCAAGGCTCACGTTTAATGCTAGTCTCCAGTAGGTGACGCTATTTAAATGGTGTTGGTAGGTTCCAGGTTTACATTTGGATCTGACTAATAACAATCAGCATAGGGTTTTCAATCGCTGATTATTTCAAAAATGTTTCGGGAGTAGGTTGCCACATCCTTCTCCCAATTTTGCAGTGCTGGGGATCAAACTGAGGGCCTCAGAGAGAGCAGAGCAGCACTCTACCCAACTGAGCATAAGTGGGTCAAAAAGGAAAGCCCTCTACCAGACGGATTGGCACAGTGACTGCAACAATGGGTTTAAGCATAAAAAAGATCATGTTCATGGGATTGGGGAGTGTTTCATTCTGTTGTGCATAGGGGCACTATGAGTCGGACGCTACTCCGTGGCACCTAACAACAACCAGTTCTGATCATGTCTGCTTCTCGTTGCTGTGATGTGAAGGTCCTCCACCACAAGCCTTGCCATCAGTTCCTCATCCATGCCTTCCACACCAGTATGGACTGAGACCCTCTGAAACAGTGAGCTATAAATAAATTCTTCCTCCATTTACTTGTTCTATCACATATTTTGCCACAGCCACGTAAAAGCTAATACAACATCCTTATAACCATTCAGCAGTTTTTGAAACAATTTGATATCAATATGGAAAAAATAAGATTATACATTTGCCTTCTTCCATATATAATTTAAAATGTTGATTAGTTATAGACATAAATGTGAAAAAGAAGTTTTAGAAGAATATGTACACTTTGTGAGTCATGGTTCGGAAGAATTTCTTAAATATAGATAAAAAGCACAAAGTATTAAGGAAAGATTGACAAAATTAAAAGTTTCTGTGTAAAATCAAGTATAAACAAAATAAAAACCAAAGTAGTAAAACTGTTTGTAATGCATATAAACAACTAAGAATCAATATGCAGAATATATAAAGAACATCTATAAATCAATTTTTTAAAGTCTTCAAATATGATTCTTTAATCCAAAGTTACAATCCCATTTGCTTAAAATTGCAAGTGCTAATTTTTTCCAAGCAATTTCTCACTCTGGCACCTTTATACTCCAGCACAATGAAGTTCAATTTGCTGGACGCTAATAAATGCCACATCAATCAGAAGTGGACAGAGGTCTGTGATAAGATTTGAAATGGAGTAACTTGGTATTGCTGGAAGATAGGGTGAGATAGAACAATCAGATACAGGAAATGAGAAAGCAGTGAAGAAGGCATTGTTAATATAAATAAACAAAGAAGTAAACTCAGACTCCAGAGAAAGGTGAGACAGTGGGCTATTGACAAAGGAATATGATGCTCAGTAAGTTCACTGGGGCACCCAACCCAGGAGAAGGAAACTGGCTTAACAACAGTGTCCTAAGGATAATTTCAGTTTGAATCAACAGTAAAATCAACACAAGCCAAGAGTGGAATGTCATTACCAAACACATTAAAGCCATCCAGTGAACAACATCATTAGGAATTATTGTTGTTGTTAAGTGCCATGGAGTTGGTGTCTGACTCATAACGACCCTATATACAACAGGTGAAACACTGTTGTCAGTGCTTCTCTGCTAGTCATAGGGTTTTCAATGGTTGATTGGTTTTATTTTGGGCGGGACAGTAGGTTTCCAGGTCCTTCTCCCAAGCCTACAGCATCTGGTGTTCCCAGGTAGTAGTAGAGTCATTATATTAGTCAACTTAGATAATGTTTTGTTGTAGTAACAAGCAATCTTCACACCCCAATTGTTTATAACAATAAATAAATGTTTAGTTTTCCCTCTCATTAATGTCCTCTGCAGGTCAGCTATGGTTCTGCTCCACCTGCTCTTTGTTTTATGACCCAGAATAGAGGACCAACCTCTATGCCAATCTCATATCAGAGGGAAAGCACAATGGAAGCATCTTACAATGTCTCATATAGCTTCTGGATCAGAAGAAACATGCATTATTTCTACCATATTTCATTGGACAAAACAAGTCATATAACCAGCCTTTAATAATCAAGTGGAAAATAAACTCTTCTTGCAAGGATGTATCCAGTAAGAAAGATCACAGAAGGAAGAGGCAGTAAATATTTGGAAAATGATAAAATTTGTCACAGTATAATAAAAATGTATATGTTCAGAAAAGGAAAAGTATAATAATGTCCATGGCAGTAATATTCACAACAGACAAAAACTAGAAACCACCCAAATGTTTATCGAGACTAGAAAGGATCAAAAAATGATAGAAGACCAAGAAAGGAAAAGCACCAGCAATCAAGAAAAAATGTGAGAGGAGAGCTACATAGCACAGAGAAAAGTAAGAAACAATCCCCAACTCTAATCCCACCTTCCCAGGGGAGGCAAATCCAAAGCTGCAACCACAAGGTAAGTCTGGAGAGTGCAGAAGCCCTAATAATAGCAGACTACACTGGAAGTCCTAGCAACAAGAGAAATCCATAATTTTTGCAAGCCTTAAATCCACTTCAGGGATTTAATGTGACAGTGATTCCTCCTGTGTGGCAGGCTAGCACTAGAGAAGAAATCCATCACATCTGCTCCCCATACTTCTGAGTGCTGTGGCCAAGTGCCATCTTAAGAGAGAGCCTATTGTTTGAACCTGAGCTACTCTAGGGACCTGAAAACA
The DNA here is from genome assembly GCA_007922755.1 of Pedetes capensis. NCBI lineage: Eukaryota > Metazoa > Chordata > Mammalia > Rodentia > Pedetidae > Pedetes > Pedetes capensis. The sequence goes on along the minus strand of VMDO01026583.1, from coordinate 20,651 downwards.
AGAAACAATCACAATTCAGGTTGCCTGGGAATACGATGCTACAGTGTCAGGGTGGGAGACAGCCATGAAAGTCATAGGGAGTGGGGCGTCTGACTTAGAAAGATTGAAGCATCAGGGAAGTCAGCCTGCGGAGGGAAGAGTGGTTGGTGGCCCTGCCCTCTCGGGCAAGGAGCAGGCCTCATTGCCTCTGAATTACTATAGAGGATAAGAGCTCAGAATCCCTGACCTATGGATTGGTCAGTCTCCAGAGCTGCCACTCTGCATGTGTGGCTAACTATTGGGCAAGGTCTAAAAGCACTGAGACCAGAAGGCAGACTGCCAGCTTCCCCCAGTCTGCCCACCCAGTGCAGATCTCAGAGTTCTCTTTGCTTCCCCAGTCTCTAGCACACTCAAGGGACACCCCATAGCCTGGATGCTTGGCATCCCTGGATACATAGACGAGGGACCTCTGGAGTGAGTGGAAACCTGCAGAACTCACCAGCCACAAAGTGTATTGGGGCCAGTAGCAGCACTCAGTACATAAAGAAGGGAAGCTTCTAAAGTGAATGCAGCCCTGACATTGACAATATAACCTTGGCCAGCCCCAACCTCAGTGGGCATTCAGAATCAACCAGTATAGTGGGAACAGAGAGTACAATAGTCTATATCTACAACCCAATACCCCTCAGACCTGGCCAATTACCATATTAGAGGACCCAGAAAGAAGTTCTTGTAATTCTTTGTCTTTCCTTTTTATTTCTTTTTATTAATTTTTAAATTTTTATCTTTTTTCTTCCTCTTCTTACTTTTATATAATTTTATCTACTTATTTTTTATTTTCTAATTGTATTTTTCATGTCTTTTTCTTTTCTCTTCCTCTTCCTTACAGTTTTTTTCTTTCTTTACTTTAAACTTCTTTATTTTTCCCTTTTGCTGCCTCATCTTTACTTCATCCTTTTATATCTTTATTAATTTTTAACACCATAGTTTATTCTACATTATTTTTGCTTTTTTCTTTTCTATGGTTATTGGTGGTACAGAAGTTGTCTTTAATTGTTTTTATTATATTTCCATATTTTAGTTGATATCATTACTGTTATGGCAGTTTACTTTCTCCTCTCTGAGTGGTACTTGGAATTGAGCAATCAAAAGAAGGCTCCTTACCAAGAAGACTGTCACATGAAAGTGGAAGAGATATCTCTCCCACCAGATGTGCAAATCTCAATATAGAAAGATAAGAAATAAAAAAAGGCAACCTGACTCCTCAGAAAGTTCATAATCTCTCAGTAACTGAATCCAAAAGGTGCCAAAGTGAATAAAATGTTGGACAAATAATTCAAAAGACTAATAAATAGCTGAATGAAGTAAGGAAGATAATATGAGATATGGATAAGAAATTCAGCAAAGAAATAAAGATTAAGGGGAAAAATGGAAGTCTTGTAAATGAAAAGCTCAATTAATCAAATAAAACCTCCTTTATTCATCTGTAAAGAAGAATTAAATTATTTCATGTGCAGGAAAATGAATGGAACATGAGATAATAATATTAAGAGAAATCAGACAAATATCACATATTTTCTCTCATATGCAGAATCTAGTTTTAAGGAGAGAGACAGACAGACAGACAGACAAACTTTAAAAACAAAGTAGAAGAAGAACTATTGCAAAAGAGGAAAGGGACTAGTGAGAAGGGATGGGGGACAAGAGTATAGTGGGGAAGGTGAATATAATCAAAGTACATTATGTATAATGAAATGTCAACGAAACACATTATTTGCACAATTAATATATGTTAATAAAATATGAATGGTAAAAAATAAATATTAAATACCTATTAGCTTTTCTAATTAGGAAAAAGTAAAATAAATTATAATTATTAAAAAATTTAAAACTTCGAAACTAAACTGTTCTGCACATGGTGACTGCCTATAATCCCATCTACATAGGAGGCTGAGGCAGGAGAACCTCAGGCCAGAGGCCAGAGGCCAGTCTGTACAATTTAGTGAGACCCTCTCTCAAAATAAAAAATAACAAAGGAGCTGGGAATGAAAGCATGTAAATGAGACTAGGTTTAACCCTCTAGTACTGAGGGGAAAAAAAGAAAATCTGGAAGTAGATTAATTCCTAGACACACATGACCTTCTCAAATTGACCCAAGAGGGCATTTTTTTAAACTTAAATACATTAATAACAAACAATAAGAATGAACCAGTAATAAAAAGTATCCCAACAAAGAAAAGCTCAGGACTGACTGAATTCACTGCTGAAATCTATCAGAATTTTAAAGAAGAGCTAACAACAGTGCTCCTCAAATCATAAAATAGAAAGGGAAGGAACACTATCAAGTTCAATCTGCAAAGCCAGTATTACTCTGATGTCAAAATTAAATAAGACAGAACAACAACAAAAAAGAAACTATAGACCAATATCCTTGATGAACATTGGTTCAAAATTCCGCAATAAAATCCTTGCAAACTGAATTCAGTTATGATTATACACTTTAATCAAGTTGGTTTTATTTCAGGAATACAAGGATGGTTCAATATACACAAATCAATAAATATGATGGAGTTCATAAATAGAATCAAGGCCAAAAATCACATGATCATTTCAATACATACTAAAGGGGAATTTGATAAAATCCAATATCCCTTCATGACAAAAGCCCTAAAGAAACTACAAATAGACAGATCATACCTTCACATAGTAAAGGCTGCATACAACAAACCTATGACCAGAAATAAATGGACAAAAACTGAAAGCATTTCCTCCAAAATCAGCAATGAGGACCTCTCCACTTATTCAATATAGTGCTTGGATTCTGAGCCAGGGCAGTTAGGCAAGGGAAAGCAATAAAGGTAATACAAATAGGAAGGAAGAAGTCAAATTATACCTATTTGCAGATGATATGATCTACTTGGAAGACTTGAAAGAGTCCATCAGTAGACTCTTAGATATGATAAACACTTTCAGCAAAGTATCAAGTACAAAATTGACATACAAAAATCAGTAGTTTTTCAGCCAGGTGCAGTGGCTCACACCTGTAATCCCAGTGACTTAGGAAGTAGAAGCAGGAGGATCTTGAGTTCAAGGCTAGAGGCACCCTGCATAACTTAGTGAAACCCTGACTCAAGATAATAAATTAAACTGTGCTGGGGAGTGCAACCCAGTGGCAGAGCATTTGCAAAGTATGTGCAAGGCCCTGAGTTCAACCCTCAAGTACCACACACACACCAAAAAAAAAAAAAAAAAAAAAAAAAATCAGTAGCTTTAAATGCACCAATAACAAACATACTGAAAAATAAATCTGGAAAACAATCCTATTCACAATAGCCTTAACATATCAAATAGCTGGAAATAAACCTAACCAATGAGGTGAAATATCTCTACAATGAAAATGATAAAACATTGAAAAAAGAAATTAAAGAATACACTAGAAGATTGAGAGACCTCCCATGGTCACAGATCAGAAAAACTGATATTGTTAAAATAGCCATATTACCAAAAGTAATGTACAGATTCAAAATAATTCCATCAAATTCCAGATAAATTTCTTCACAAAACTAGAAAAAAAAAATATCCTAAAATTCATACAGAAGAAGGACCCAGCAACCCATTCCCAAAAGTCAATCGGCCATTGAAAACCCTATGAATAGTACAGAAACACTAACAGTGTTTTGCCTGTTGTACATAGGGTCTCTATGAGTTGGATACAGACTCAATGGCACCTAACAACAACAACAAAATTCACATGGAAACACAAAAAACCCTGAATAGACAAAGTAATCATGACTAAAAAGAGTAATACCGGAGGTATCACAATACTGAATTTCAAATTATACTGCAGTCATAATAACAAAAACATCATGATATTAGACAAAAACAGACTCATAGATTCAAAGAATAGAAAAAAAGGACCCAGAAATACACCCACACACTACAGCAATCTGATTCTCAACAAAGATGCCAAAAACACACACTGTAGAAAAGACAGCCTCTTTAACAAATAATGCTGGGAAAGTGGATATTCACATATAGAAGACTGAAACTAGATCTTTTCATCTCACCCTATACAAATATCAACTCAAAATGGATCAAAGACCTTAACATTAGACCTAAAACTTTGAAACTACTAGAGGAAAACAGGGGAACGTGTCAAGATACAGGCATAGACAATGATTTTCTGAATAGGACTCCAAGAGCTCTGGAAACAATAGCAAGAATTGACAAATGAGATTGGATCAAATTAAAAACCTCTGTACAGGGAAGCAAGCAATTACCGAGAGAGAGAGAGAGAGAGAGAGAGAGAGAGAGAGAGAGAGAGAGAGGCGCCACAGAATGAGAGAAAATCTTTACTAATTATTCATCTGATAGGGAATTAATATCTATACCCAGAATATATAGAGCCTTCAAAAGTTAAACACCAAAATGACAAATAATCTAATTAATGAATGGGCAAAAGAACTAGGCAGTTTCCAAAAAAAAAGTACAAATGGCCAATAAGTGCATGAAAAAATGTTCGGTATCTTTTAGCCATCAGATAAATGCAAATTAAAACTACACTGAAATTCCATCTGACCCCAGGCAAAATGGCTATTATCAAGAAAACAAAAAGGAACAAATGAGCCAGGTGCCATGGCACAGGCTTGCAATCCCACCAACTCAGGAGGCTGAAATAGGAGAACCACAAGTTTGAGGCCAGAGGGAGCCTGTGCAATTGGGTGAGACCTGTCTCAAAATAAAAAATTTTAATAAATAGGTTGGGAGTGCATCTCAGTGGTAGAGTGCTTCCCTACCACATGCAAGGACCTAGGTTCAATCCTTTCCCCAAGACTGCAAAACAAAACAAAGCAAAACAAAAATGCTAGTAAGCATGCTGGGGATAAAGAAACCCTTATACATTGTGAGTGGGAATATAAATTAGTCAGCCACTATGGAAATCAGTATGGAGTTTCCTGAAAAACTAAAAATAGAACTACCATTTAATCCAGCTATACCACTCCTATGTACATACCCAAGGGAATCTAAGTCAGCATACAATAGAAATACCTGCACAACCATGTATATTGCATCACTGTTTACAGTAGACATGTTGTAGAATCAGCCTAGGTACCCATAGATAGAGGAGTGGATGAAGAAAATGTGTATATATACACAAAGGAATATTATTCAACCATAAAGAATAATATTATGTCATTTGCAGAAAAATAGATAGAACTGGAGATCATCAAAGTTAACTGAAACAATCCAAACAAGTATCACATATTTTCTCCCATATGTGGAATCTAGAAATAAAAGACATAAAAGTAGAAGGGGGACTATGAAGGAAGAGGAAAGGGATCATGGGGGGCAGAGGATAATGTGGGAGTGAATAAGATTAAAGTACATCATATGCATGTATTAAAAGCCACAATGAGGCAATACATATGATATGAATTTGATTTAGCCATTACAAAATGTATACATACATCAAAACATAATGTTATGCACTATAAAGATATTCAACTTACTTATCAGTTAAAAAATAAATTGTTCATATAATTGAAGGAAGGAAGAATGAAGATAGTAAGGGGGGAAAGAAGGAAGGGAAGGAGAAAAGAAGAGGAAAAAGATCTCTACCATAGACCCCTAACATGCATATGTGGGTAGCTATTCAGTGTAGGCTCACCAGAGGAAGTTACTGCTAAACTCAGACAAGAAAAGTGATAGAGATTATTGAGGCAGATCGAAGGAACACATTCAAGGCAAGGAGACCTATCTACATGAAGACCTGGGCCGAGAGAAGTCATGTCACAATCAAGATGCTGAAATACCTTCTAAAGAGCTAGTATGCCAGCAGCGGAGGGGAGTCCTAAGTTCCTGGAAAACATTAGTATTTGAATCAGTAGGTTGAGTATAGCAAATCTGCCCTCACCAATGTAGATGGACATCATCCGGTCCATTGAGAGTCCAGAGAGAATAGAGGAGGAAGGGCAAAATTGCTCTCTTTGCTTAAGATGGGCCATCCATCTTCTGCTTCTGTTGAACAGCAGTACTCCTGCTTCTTGGGCCTTTGGGCAAAGACCAGAATCTACATCACTGTCTCCCCAGTTTTCAGGCCTGAGGGAATAGAATAGAAGTACGCCACCAGCTTTCCTGGGCCTCCAGCTTGCAAATGGCAGATTATAAAACTTCAAGGGCTCCATAATCCTGTGATCCAACATACCATACATAAATTTCTTTCTGTGTATCTGTATATATCCTGTTGGTTCTGGAAAACTCTGACTAATACAATGTCTTGATAGTTTTTATTTCCAAGAAATTATCACATGTCCAGGTGCTACTGAGAGGATAAACAAACATTTAGCTAAGAGATCAAAGCTAGAGCTGTGGGTTAGGGATCAGGATTCCATAAACAATTGGTGAGCCTCAAGGAGCTCACTAAAGGTGAGGACAGGGAAGGTTCCAGACTCATGCTCAGAGATGCCTTGGTGTATCACAGCTCATCTTCAAACTCTGCCCAGTTCTGCTTCCTTCCCTTCCTTTCCCTGCAACAATCCTTGATGCCAAAAGTATTCTCCGGTGAGTTTCCTGCTTGCTAATCTCCACCTTGAATTCTGCTTCCCAACTGCAATTACCAATGTCAGTGACAGGTAATGGAAGCTCCGCTTTTGGGGGACTCTGAAGAACCATTTAGAATGAACCTTAGAATTGTCTAATCAGAGCATGAGGGACTGGGGCATTTGTTCACCATCTCTGACAACCTATTGGTTGAGGGTTGTACCTGGGATCCTAACTCCTCACACATTCTGAGCTTTGTCTGTGCAGAGCTGAGCAGATTTCTGAAGCTCTGGAGAAAACAGTAAAGAAAGATGTCACAGCACAACCTTGATGTGAGACACTAACTAAATTATACGGAACTGTCCACCCCCGAGGTTCTGAAATCAGGTCGGCTGATGGGATATGGCACCGAACATCACAAGAACCTGCTATATTTAGCATTTCTATTTCTTTTTTGGTGAGAAGTGTCTATCAAAGTGACTAGTTGTTTGCTCTTAAATAACTCCTAGAACTCAATACATACTTATGAACAGAAACTGAGAACTTTCTTCTTCTTTAAAAAAAAAAAATAAGAAGGAATTAGGACTGAGTTAGGACTGAGCCCTTGGCAGGAAGGGTAAGATTTTAATATTTAGCACCCCAGTGGGAAATGCAGGTTCTAGTTCCTCTGACTGACAGCTCCTAATGACAGCAATAAACTAAGGTGCCCCCATTGGCCAAACAGATGATCTGAGTTGACAAAAGGGAGCCAAGCACTGGTTCAGGTGATGTCACTTCTGTGTTTTCTAATTGGTGAACCATGTTTAAATGCCTGAGCTTTAAAGTGCATGTGCTTTACCACTAAAGAAATGGATGTGCAGACAACAGGAACATGCAGCCTGATAAAAGCAGAAAAGGATATCAATGTATACCAATACACAGATGAATGTAGATAGTTTGACTGCTTTGCTAAAATACTTCAAAACAAAACCAGAATGAACTGGAGTCAGGGAGATGGTTGGTGGTGGAAAGAAAGAGGTAGGGGGAGAAAGAAATTAAAGTTAATTACTCTTGTTACTATGGTAGCAAACGAGAGCAAGCAAAGATAGACACACACTCAAGGTGAATCCCACACAGGGCCATGTACTACACCAAGTAAATGGGATCAGACAGTTATTTAATAGGAATAAATTCCATTGTTAACTCATGTTAACTCCAAAGATAATCTTCACCTTTGATGAGTTTAAGACTGTAATACCACAAGCATTATCTGAATCCAAACATCTCTTACTCATATCTATACTGGCCATTCTTTTAGGATGGCCAATTAGATAATGTCTTCGACGGGATATCCCAGAGATAAAGATTCAAGTACAAGTAGTTTATTTGGTGGCATGAGAGATGAGGAGTAGCCATAGGAAGCACCAGTCATGGAGTAAAGAAGTCACCAAGGAAGAGGAGACAGTTCATACAGGTAAATGATGTGCTATAAAGCAAGATTCCACTTTAGACCACTAGAACACCATCCCACCAGGGAACTCTGGAAGCCAGCTTAGAACACGTGCTTCATATCTACTTCCAGAACTGAACTTGTTGAGACCCCACTGATGTGCTCAGCATGTACCCAAAACAAAACAGACAAGGAATAGATTGTCAGTGATCCCAGTTGAAGAAGTAAGGAGTGTTAATTAGGATCCCAAAGGAAACGAAATCACCATAGATGCTTCAGATGAGGAAACCTTAATCAAGAGACCAATTATAGCAGTGGATCTCATAGTTGTACATGCAGCAGAATCACATGCAGGTTTGTTAAAAATTGATACTGAGATAAACCAGGGGTATCCACCTCTCTTTAGGATGCTGGGTATACAGTATTGCTAATACACTGTGAGGATCAATATTAATGCTAATGATAAGGGTTTGTTTCTTCCTTGCTATTAGTGCCACTTGTGCTGTAAGGAAACACTGGTGTAGGGTGATGGGATGATCTGATTTTCTGATTAGCAGCTATCGGGCCTTCCCTCGTGGCTCTGGCTATTTGGAATGAAAGAACTGTTGTCCAGCTAAGCTAAGCCACACATGGGGTAACATGAAGAAAGAAGTACTGAAGACAGCAGAACAGCAGAGGGGAACAATGAGGGATAGCAGAAATAGCAGAGCAGCCAGAATGCCAAGCTGCAGAAGCAGCAAAGTGGCTGACTTCTGAGAGATGAAGAAGAGGTGAAGTTTTAAGACCAGCAACTGGCAGCAACAGCAGAAGGGCTGTGATTGCTACCTCCCAAACAGCAGCAAAAGTGACAGTGGCCATAGCAACATGAGGCAACTGAACAATTTGAGAGAGTGACCAGGGCAGAAAGAAGAGGTGGCAGAAGAGAGAAAATGCTATAAAAAATCATAAAAGAGAAACCATAGGCCTTGGTTGCTGGAAGAGTTCCAGAAAGCTGCCAAGTCTTTAGGACCAAGGGTCTCAGACCCTAAGCCCTGAAGCTGTAACACCAGTCATTGTCTAGGACTGAGGCATCCTGATACCCAGTCCTGCCCAGAAGGTGTAACACCAGCTGCTGTCAAAGGACAAGGATTCTTGACTTCCTTAGCTTAAGAGCTGTAACACTTATGGGCTTAGGAGTCCCCATCTCCTGGGCCTACATAGGAGCTATCACACCTGAAGGACTGAGGAATCTTGGATTCCTTGCCCTACATAAAGGCACCACTTGCTGCTGCTGCCTCCACCTATCTGCTGCTGTTGTTCACTAGTGTTGAATACCAAGCGACACAACTGCAGCCTTAGACCAGCATTTGAAGGGCTTCTATTTGTCTACCTACGATTGCTATCCAGGTAGAGCAAAAGGACCTCCAACTAGCTGATTGGAAACAATATCATCCAGGCATGTTGGTGCACACCTATGAGCCCAACACTCAAGAGGCTGAGGAAGGAGGATTGCAAGTTTGAGGCCAACTTCAGAAACTTAGCAAGACCCTGTATAAATAAATAATTAAAATATTTCTGGGCTCCTCCCTCCAGATTTTGATGGAATAGATAGGCCTAAACATTTTCATTTCCAACAAACTCCCAGAGGATGTCAATGTTGCTGGCTTCAAGTCCCCATTTTGAGAACCATCAGCTTGCAGAGAATTAGGAAGACCATGGCTTATCCATACAATGGAATATTATTCAACCATAAAAACAAATGAAGTATTAATACATGCTATAACTTGGATCAATCTCATAAACATTAGACTAAGTGAAAGAAGCCAGACACAAAAGGCCACATATAGATTTCTTTTCCATGAAATACCTAAAATAAGCAACCCAAAGAAACTAGAAGCAGATTCATGGTTTCCAGGAGATGAATGGGTGGGAGATATAGGGAGTGATTTTTAAATGAATGTTCTTAAGGGGCATTCTGATGTGATACAGTTTTGAAACTAAAAGGGTCTTTTGATGTAATAAGGTTTTGTTGTGTGTTATATGACATTGTGAATGTGCTAAATGTCACTGAATCATATACTTTAGAGTGGTTAATAGTATGTTAAGAGAATTTCACTTCAATTAAAAAGAGTCAAGGAGTTTTTTGGGTGTTTTGTTTTATTTGTTGTTTGTTTGTTTGTTTGTTTTTGCAGTACTGGGGTTTGAACTCAAGGCCTCATGCTTGCATGCTCTGCAAGTGCTGGACCACTGAGCTGCACCCCTGCCCTTTTTTTTTTTTTTTTTACTTTTTTGAGACAGGGTCTCACTAAGTTACACAGACTGGAGACTCTGGTCTCCAACCTGTGATCCTCCTGCCTCCACCTCCCCAGCCGCTGGGATTACAGGCATGTGCCACCGTGCGTGGCAAGTCAAGGGTTTTTGATGGCTGATCATTTTGGGAGTGAGCTGCCATGTCCTTCTCCCAAGCCTACAGCACCCAGTATTCCCAGGTGGTCACCTACCCAAGGACTAACCAGGTCCAATCCTGCTTAGCTTCCAAAATCAGATGGGATTGAATGTCACGGTGATGTATATATCAGGCTTATCTAAGAAGAGAAAATGAAAGAGTACAAAAAAGGGGAAGGACTAGCAGGGGGGAGCAGAGATTGAGGAAGGGAACAAGTGGAGAGGAAATAATGTGGAGGGATAAAGAGGGAGAGGATAATCTCAAAATAGATGATGCAATAATACAAGTACATGGGGAAAAAAGAGAATATAGCCCATAAATGCATAGGATTTTTTACTGTATATTAATCAAAAGGTCCTGTGAATTATATAAGTTGATTAAAGCATAACCAAAAGTGATGTAATAGTTGCATAATGGAAATAGCAAAAGCCTTATTACTCTGTACCTCACCAATATTTATAAACAAAGGGGAATTTTAAAATTCCTATGATAATTGAAAGCAAAAAAATGTTAAGAGGGAAAAAATAATGAGAAGACACCCAGAAACTAGCAAGAGCTTGACCTTGCCACCCTAGGCCTGAGGAAACAAGGAGAGGGTGCAGGTATAGGAGAGTGAAGCCCAGTGATAATGGACGCCAGCAAGGAAGGTCATTCAGCCAGCAGTCGATATAGAAAGGTACAGGTACAACCAGACATAGTATCTATGCTGGGTGGGAAAGAATGGGGAGTAAGTACCCACCCCTTCTCCCTTCCACTCTATTCTTTTCTCATTAGCCAAACCCAAGCAGAAGCCCAGGTAAAGGAGCCCAGTTTGTGTGATCTATGTATATCAGCCTCACAAGGCCTATTGTAGGAGGAAAGTCTATGCTTTCGGGCATAAGTGAGTTAAGCAGGGAACAGCCCACACATCCAGGCTGGCTGGCAGGGCTAGGAGAGTCTGACCAAATCTTAGCCAGTCTCATTCAAAAACTGACTACGTTCCCTCCCTCTCTCAAAGTTCATGAAGAAGGTGTGCATAAAAGAAGACATTCCTTAAACCAGCTAAGAGCAAGAGTCCCCTCCAGTAAGCTAAGGACAGGATTCTCAGAAGCTAACCTCTTATCCATTCTAATGAAGTAGAGAGAACTGTAACTCAAAGCAGCCCTTATGAGAAAATCTTTGCCAGTTATTCATCTGAACAAGGATTAATATCAAGAATATATTGTTGTTGTTGTTAGTTGTCATTGAGTTGAGCCCAACTCATAATGACCCTATGTACAACAAAACGAAACACTCCCAGACACAAAGAACTCAAAAAATTAAATGCTAAAAGATCAAAGAATCCAATCAATATTGGGTGGATGGATGTACTTCTTCTCAAAAGAAGAAGTACAAATGGCCAATAAATACATGAAATAATTATAACCTCAGCCACAAAGGAGATGCAAATCAAAACTACAGATTCCTTCTCATCCCAGTCAGAATGGCAATCATCAAGTAAACAAACTGTCAAGGATGCGACGGGGAAGAAACTCTTTTACACTGTTGGGAATGTAAATGAGTCCAGCCACAACGGAACACATATGGAAGTGTATTCATTAGCTTTTGTGTCACTGTGACCAAAATACTTGATACAAACAACTTAAAGAAGGAAAGGTTTATTTGGCTCCTGGTTTCAGAAGGTTTACTCCATAGTGGTGTGGAAGGCATGGCGGAGCAGGCACCAAAAGCACATGGTGGAGAACTCTTCACATTGCAGCAGACCAAGAAGCAGAGAGCCTTGGCCAGAATTTAAAGGCTGAATATCACTTTCAAAGGCCTGCCCCCAGTGACCTATTCTGCCTGCCAGGTCCCATCTCCCAAAGTTTCTACAATGTCTAAAAAGAGCACCATCAGCTAGGAACAATGCATTCAAATATGAACCATATCAGGAAGGTCCTCAAAAAATTAAAAATAGAACCACCATATGATCTTGCTATAATACTCTTGAGTATATGCCTGAAGGACTCTAGGTTAGCATATAATAGAGATACCTGGATACCCGTGTCCACCACGGTACTTTCCACAATAACCAAGCTATAGAATCAGCCTAGGTACCCATCCACAGATGAATGAATAAAGAAAATATAGTACCTGTACACAATGGAGTTTTATTCAGCCATAAAGAAGAATGAAATGATGTCATTTGCAAGAAAATGGATGGAACTGGAGATCATCATGTTAAGCAAAATAAGTCAGACTCAGAAAGGCAAATATTGCATGGTTTTGCACATATGCAGAATCTAGATATAAAGAAAAAAATAGAAAGAAAGAAGTAGATTGGGGACAAGTTGAGGGGAGGGGAGGGGAAATAGAGGAGACCAGAGGGAGGATGGTAGGGGGTGGGGGAGTGGGGCAAGAAAGGGTGATGGGGATGAATATGATTGAATTATATTGTGTGTATATATGTGTGTGTGTATACATACATATATATATATATACACATATATATATATACATATATATATATATAAATAAAATTTTTTTTGTAGTACTGTGGGTTGAACCCAGGGCCTTGTGCTTGCATGCTTTGCAAGTGCTGGACCAATGAGCTGCACGTCCAGCCCACATTTTTTACTTTTTTGAGACAGAATCTCACTAAATTACACAGAATATCTCTGGTCTTGAACTTGCAATCATCCTGCCTCTGCCTCCCCAGCCTCTGGGATTACAGGTGTGCACCACCGCGCATGCTTATTTTATATATTTGTATGCAAATACCATAAATAAGCTAAATATTTTATACAGATAATATACACTAACAATTTTTTTAAGTAAAAGCAGCCCTCTCCATTCTGCTGCCCAGCTTCAAGCAGTCCTCTGGTCTCTGAATGCTTCCCCAAGCCACAAAATCCTTTCTGTCCACAGAGAAACAAAAGTACAGCTGTTGCCACCTGGCACTGGGAAGCATCTTGTTACCTCTCCTCCTGACCCCTTGAATGGCAAACGAAAGAAATATTTACAAGCAACTCTAGATTGTACACATCGCCCTTTCACAATCCCCAGATACACTGATCATTTTCACACTTGCTTGCCCTTCTGATCTCACCTATGAGGCATGTTCTCAAGTAGGAATGTTAAATGTCATCATGAAACAAACCCATTAAGTTTTACACTAACTAAAAAATTACTAATAAAAAGTGATTTAAAAAATAGTAAAGTAGGAACGTTTCCGCACTTCTTTCCACAAGCAGCGCTGGTTTAGCTAAGGACAACCTGGATCTGTCTGGCTCCATGGTCCTGACAACATGCAGTCTCCCATGCTGTGGGAAGGTTCAATTGGAGCTGATATCCGGCTGCTGTTTAAGAATAACTTTGCTGGGTGCCCACCATAACCAGTCATTCTGTTCCACAGAGGAATCTATTAGAGGAAATTGTAGCAGGTGCTTCCCAGATCATTACTTATCTTTAGTTCATAATGACCAAGAAAACTCATAAAATCACATTAACCAAGACAAGGAAACTTTGGACTGAGAGATCTAGGAGTCATTGGAAATCAGGCCCCAAGGAAAAGGCCTCCCCACCACCAGCAAGCAAAATAGAATCATGAACATCCTGAATCCAGAATCCTGTCCCTTATACTCATTTTTCAACTCCAAGTTTTAGAGATTTGATTTATTAAAGTTTTTAAACTTTAACCTCATGGATGAATTTCGCAGCCAACATTGATGAATTCCTCCCATCCATCATCATGCTTTCATGTGACATGGCTCTTGCAAAGCATTTATGCCTCCAACTTTGTACAGAAATAAGTAGAAAGGAATGAAGGGGAAATCCTCATACTCTGTCATTTTGGAGCCTAGGTACATAACACACACCCTCAAATAATATTCTCTAAGGCCTGCCACCTGCTATTGGGAGTTACTTGTTGTTTTTGTTGGATGTCATCGAGTTGGGTCTGACTCATAGTGACCTTATGTATAACAGAATGAAACACTACCTGACACTGTGCCTTACACAGAATCTTTTTATGTTTGAGCCCAATGTTGCAGTCACTGTGTTTCTTCTCACTTTGAGTCATGCCACATCAAGCAAAAGGAGGTCCCAGAGGCTTTACTCCATTCCTGTCATTAAGGTTGACCCTACTTTGAAAAGGGAACTTTTCCCCAGTCATTTCTTGAATGCCTTCCAGCCTGAGAGGGGCGCTCATTTTCTGACACTATATTTGACAGTGCCTCTCTACTATTCATGGGGTTTTCAATGGCTCATTGTTTCAGAACGGGTCTGTGGGGCCCTTCCTCCTAGTTTGTCTTAGTCTGGAGGCTCAGCTGAAACATGTCCAGCATGGGTGGCCCTGCTGGTATCTGAAATGCCAGTAGCATAGCTTTCAGCATTACAGTGACATGCAAGCCCTCACAACGTGACAAGCTGACAGATATGTACAGGCTGAAGGAGAAGCTATAACAAAATTATAGAAATATCTCTTGTCTTTCCCTGCTTGTCTCCTGTGGGAGAGCTCTTATTTATCCTTCCACACCCAGTTCATAAGCCACCTTTTCTTTGTGTTTGTCTTTGAATATTCTGATCCTTTCAGTGTCCGTTATAGCACTTTTCATGTTCTCTTGTGCCTTTCATTCATATCTATCTTTTCTAAACTCTGCAGATTTTGTTACCCTGCACTTGCAGCATCTACCACAGAACCAGGCATGTAGTATGTACTAAATAAATGCTTATTGAATTAAATTGTATCAGGAGACTTAAGATCTAGTTCTAGATCTTTATGCTTCAATAGCTTCACTTCTGGACATGTCTATGTTCTTGGATATTAGATGAGATCAACCATTAAGTATCCTACCTCATTCCTACAGCTATCTTAGGGTCAAAGAAGATAAGCTTTAGATTTGAATGTGAAGTTTGAAGCTCTGCTCAGGTATGAAAGATGGCTTAAGGATAACTGCCAAGCAATGCCAAAACCAATGCATAGTGTCAAGTTTCACCAGTTCACCTCCACCTTGACCTCTAGGGCTGGAAGTCAGGAACATCAGTAAAGCCAGAATATTCCACTTCATCTGTCATAAAATGCTGCTCACAAAGTCTAAATATCTGTCATTTGATAGATGGGGAAAAGAGAACTTCATTTTTCTCCTAAAAAGTCTGCAATGATGCATTCCCTAGAATTCCCCAGCTTAATGAACTGCTGAGTGTGAAACTGTCATTTTTGACATAGGGTGTGCCATAGAATGCTTGTCCCTCAAAATACCAACAGGTGGCCTATGAAAATATAGTAAGACACAACAGATGGATGCATGGCCCAAAAGCTGGAAAATGCTGGGTGAAGCAAAGGTCAACAAGTATCTTTCCTGTAGGATTTCTCAGAGTCGTTATTATTCAAATAATATAGTGCAAATCTTCCAAAGTGTGGCTCAGTATGTTTTCTTAAGAAACTGGTGAGGGATTTTGGATTTGGGATTCTGGCTATGCCTATTACTACCAGTAAGAGATAAGACTGCAGCCATACCACCCTGGAGTCTGATCTCATCAGATCTTGAAAGATAAGCAGGGTTGGGCCTGGTGAGTACTTGGATGGGAGACCACCTAGGAATACTGGATGTTGTAGGCTCAGGAAAAGGACCTAGCAGCCCACTCCTGAAACAATCAGCCACCGAGAACCCTATAAATAGCAGAGAAGCACTGATATAATGCCGGGCATGGCACAGTGTCAGGTAGTGTTTCATTCTATTGTATGTAGGATAGCTATGAGTCAGACCTACTTGACCACACCTAACAACAACAGCAAGAGTTAAGAGCAAGAATCAAATTGGGGACTGAAGTAAGGAATGGATCATTCTAATCAGATATACCCCTTCATGAGTCCCTGTGTGCTAGTCCCCATGGGAGTCATTTCAGGTGCAGCATCTCAATCTTTCCAACAACCCTGTGGGATATAATGGGAGCATTCATTCCCCCGCCCACCCTACTCTCACCTCCTTTCTGCTATGCTGCATTTGGTGTGGCTTTGCCAGTGATACCTCTGATATGTGAAATGTATTTTTGTCCTACCTGCACTTAATAAAAACTCTCTTGAAGAGTACCACTAGTGATGTCAGAAAGAAAAAAACTAAATTGTAAATTCACAAAGAGATAAGAGCTTACAGTGAAATCACTGAAGCATTTTCTTCCCAACCATAACTAAAGAATCACACTGCTATAATTCCTCAGCCTCACCAGGACTTTTGTAGGTAGGATGAATGTATTGTTATTGTTCACCATATATCATTCCATCCTAAAACTAAGATGAACATCACTATTTTGATGGGTTGCCTATTGATTGGGCTTCATCTGATTTTTCTTATTCTTCTGTATGGACAACTGAATTTTCCTTAATCTCATGAACTGTGAATAAACACATCCTTAGAAAGCTTTGGTGTTTTGTTTTATTATTATTCAAGCTGTACACAAAGGAAACTAAAAACGGAGAACAGTTTTTATCATAAATGCAGCTCCAAGACAGGGACACCAGCCACTTTTCCCCCACTTCCTACCAGATGTCAATTTGAGCTTTTTGTACGTAGGAACTCTGTAGCTGTGGTTCCTCTGTCATCCCTCAGAATACTGAGGCTGTGCAAGAAGAAATCCTGCACAGCATCAAACAGTCAGCAAACTGGAGATGGAGCTGTTCTCCTTCCTTCATGTAGCCCTTACTCATGAGCAACAAGGAAGACAAGCCATTCTGAGACCACAAACATATGGTAAAGGCTAGCTCATCCAGGATAGAAGACAGAAATGAGACCTTGAGAATGTGGCTAAAGTTACCTCCTGGACCCTGCCCATCTCAATGAGACCTAGACATGCAACTGGAGTCAAGTGGCAGGTGCAAGTACATGAAGCACAAAGAGCCAGAAGGGATCCAAAAGATGACTCCTAACTTTGCATACTCCTAATCAGCTTTAAAATATGGCAGTCCTTTTCCTATGGCAGATTTCTGGTGTACACGGATGGACCTACTTATCTATGCTTTTCCTATGGCTGTCAAAATTTGGGATCAAGCTGATGTGTGAATTGTTAGTCACTTTCAAAACCTGAGTTAGATAGGATGACTTGTTGTTGTTGTTGTTGTTAGGTGCTATTCAGTCATGTCCGACTCATAGCTACCCTCATAGGGTTTTCACTGGCTGATTGTTTCAAGATTGCCTTGAGAGTGGATTGCCACGTCCTTCTTCCATTTTTGGTGTGCTAGAAATCAAAACTGGGACCTCAGAAACTGCAGAGCAATGCTCTGTCAACTGGGCTAAATCCCAGCCTGGTAGATAAGATTACCTAGGCAGTCCAAAATCATAAAATTAGGCATTAAGCATTTAGATGGAGGATCAGGCGCTAAAAGAAAATTACTCTTAGAAAGATTATTATCTTCAACAGAAAAACAAATGTATGTATACTCCATTGAAACTATAAAGGACAATACTGAAAATTTCCAGAGAGCCCTAGTATGTGCAACTTAATGGTACAATACTTAGTGTTGCTGCTTTGCCAGTTTAAGATGCAAAAAGTGTTGATGTCAACATATTTATTCAGGATGTTATTATTGCCTTAACTTTGTGCGTGTAAAATATATTTATAGGGACTTGCAAAACTTCATAACTATGTTGGTCACCCATCTTATTTTTTTCCATAAATTTCTGAAGTGTACAGTCTCTTCCTGGAGCACATTTGGAACCATTATATTGGCATTTGGAGAGAGACTTGTTACACCTTTCTTCATGAATGAAACCATCATAACTCAATCATTCACCACTAAACCTAGGGTCATCCCAGGCATCATCCTGGCATAGTCTGTCTCCCCTACCTCCACATTTGATCAGAACTATAGTTTCACCTCTTTGACATCTATTGCCTCTCTCTGCAAGTCAAGGTGTTAGTTCAACTCCTGTTCATATCTTTTTTCCAGGTCCAATTGATCTCTTTGCCTCTAGGCTGATTTCTATGCATACCTTTATGCAAATCTGACCATGCCTTTCTTCCGTTTAAATCCCATCAGGACTCTCCTTTGCCTATGAAAGGCCACTTAGGTGCCTTTCACAATTGCTCCCTCACTCCTTTTGCTTCAATCCCATCACTTCCACACACATTTCCATCTTAAGGAAGTTTTTCTAGTTCTACAGGAGTGCCTTGTTGTCAATACCTGCTGTTCCCTCTTCCTGAACCCCTTGTATCCCCATCTCCCTGGTGTGGTCTCCCTAAAGACCCTACTCATTACCACCTGTAAAGCTTTCCAGGCCCTTCCCCTAACAATGTATGCTCACCAATGAGTACACCCTCAGGCACCTGATGGCTTTGGGAACATCACTTAACTTCTCTGAGTCCTCCTCTCATTGGTAAATAGAAATAATATCTACCTCATGGTATTGTTGTGAGCACTGAACGAGCCACTGTGCACTTAACTCAGAGTTACCCTCAATAAATTTCTATGAATTTAAGTCAATAGGACCCTGAGACAACCAGGACTGGAAGAAGCTGGGAGTTAAATGGATCTATTACGTCATTAGATGATGGAGAGATGGTACTAGATGACCAAGGAAAAAACTCATTTTATATTTATAAGATCTATGATTTCAAATTTTTGGTCTTTCTTTAGGAGAAACTGCTAGTTACACCCAAAAATCCATTTCCTCCTTTTTCCATAGTAACTCTGGATTCTTAGTTGGGCATTCAGCCAACCAAAATAAATATAATAATTCCTAGCCTCTGTAGCAGCTAGATGTAGTCATATGGTTAAATTGATTATGTGACCAATAGAATATGAGCAGAAAGGGATGTGTGCAACTTCCAATTTCTGTCCATAGACAAACGAGGCAAGTTCTGCCCTTTCTCTCTTCCCATAGCAAACCTGATGGTGGTAGTAGATCATATTGGACCATAGGGACAGAGACAATACTTTAGATATGAAGGATCAATGAGCATGGAAGCAGCCTGGGTCCCTGAGCACCACCAAAGAACAGAGCAGTCACATCAGCTTGAACTTTTGTATGTGAGGAAAACAAGTTTTTCATTTACAAGGTCACTCATTTTGAGTCTCTCTTACATCAGCTGAAACTCTATACCAACTAACACAATTTCAAATACCTTTCCATTTAGCTTTTGACTCTAAAACTCCAGAAATTCAGGGAACAAAGAGGGTACTTTCTACCCCATCCACTTCTTCAAGTCTACTGCAGATCAGATTCAGGTGAGGTAAACCCTGAAACCCTGGCTTTCAATCAGTAAAGCTAAGAATTGTTTAAAAAAAAAAAAAGCCTACAGAATAAAGTGCCAAAGACTTCTATTATTACCATATCACTATGTCAAAATTGAAAGGCATGTTAGATTTCTCCAGAGAGGCCATCCATAATGCATTGCAGAACTGTGTAGGTGTTTTATGAAATATGTTTTATTCAAGTTAGGATATACAACACTAACATTATTGAAAGAAATTGAGGGTCTGGTCTTCTCTTTTTAATATGTTCATTATTCATGTTATAGTCCTTTAACAAAAAAATAAAGTTGTATACATATGCAATTTAATTTAAAATTTTTATTTTACCTGCTATTCATCTTGGATGTCCAATGAAGAAGAAATATTCCCTTATTATTCTTATATTAGTTTCTGACAATTCAATTTTTCTGACTGCCACGCTTCAGACAACCTCCACTAAAAAAGAATATAGGTAATTGCTTTGATCAAAATTTCATGCCAAACCTTTTAGATCCCATATAAGATTATAGCCTCTGAACAGAAACCCATAGAATGGCATCCACAGAGCCGAGATTAGGGAAAGTGTATCCATCAAAAACATGACTACACATTGGGAATATCTGAGAGCTTTAAGATTCACCCCAAAGTTTGGTCCCACCCCAAAGTTTTAATGTACTTGATGAGGGATGCTGGATATCAGGAAATCTGTGCAGAGCCTGGGCCAGGAACAAATGATTTACAAGGTTGGTAGGATGTGAAAAAAGGAACACAGGAATTACACAGGGAAACTTGGTTTAGATCATTGACTCTGCCACATTGTTTTTGTCTTGTTTTATTGTTTGTTATGGCATTATTGAGATATCCACTTGCCATACAATCCACTCGTTTAAAGTGTACAATTCAATGAACTTTAATACAGTCACAGACTTGTATAACCGTCACAAAAAACAGTTATAGAATACAATGTCCCTTGTTATTAGCAAGGGATTGATTCCAGGACACCCCAAAGGATACTTAAATCCAAGGATAACCAAGTTTCTTTTTTCTTTTCTTTTTTTTTTTTTTTTTGGACATTTTTAATGTACACCTTA
>VMDO01026582.1:14906-26600 GCA_007922755.1 Pedetes capensis | reverse complement strand
TATATGAATAATGCTTATCAAATTGCATATATGAAAATTGTCACAATGAAAAGCATATCAAAATAAATCACATGATGTACATTAAAAATTTCTAATAAAAAACTAGCAAATAAACAAACAAACAAATATATAAATAAAATTTAATTATATATATGCGTAAAAAAGGTTTTAAATTAATCTTTTTGGATACTTAAGACTCTTTAGTTATTTTACTTTTCTCTATTTGGGCAAGATTGTAAGGAGTTAAAAATCTCAGGTAGGATCAGGTAATGGTGTGTCTGGGAACATAGAGATTCACTGGGGCCATAAGTGTTATCCATTTTTTCTGCATTTTCATTTTTGAGAGTACAGCTTTTCAAAGTAGTCTGTGATGATCTTCTGTACTTCATCCGTATCTGTTGTTATGTCACCTTTTTCATCTTAATTTTATTAATTTAGGCCATTTCTCTTTTTCATTAATTTGGGGCTATTCTCTCTTTTTGCTTATTTTATTTATCTTTTCAAAGACCAACTCTTGGTTTCATTAATTTTTGTATTGCCCTTTTAGTCTCTATAAACTAAATCTTGAAGATACAAACAAATTAAACAGACCTATAAACATTTACTACTGAAGATCAAAGAACACAACCTTCAGCATGGATTGTGACTCATTAATCTCGTGTTAACTGCTTTCAGGAACACTGTTATTATTGTTGTTGTTAGGTGTTGTCGAGTTGTGTCCTATTCAGAGCGACCCTCATAAGGTTTTCAATGGCTGATTGTTTTTTTAAGGATTGTCTCGGGAGTGGATTGTCATGTCCTTCTTCCATTTTTGCAGTGCTGGGGATCAAACCCAGGACCTCAGAGACTACAGAGTGGTGCTCTACCAACTGAGCTAAATCCCAGCCCCACACACAGTTATAGAAGAGACTTAAGAGACAAACAGTGAAATCCAATGTATTAAACTTTCTTATATCCTGCTTTTTTTTTCTTTCTTTTCAGTGTTGTGGATTGAGCTAGGCAAGTGCTCTATCACTGAGCTACACTCCCAGCCCTAGATCCTGATTCAAATGAACCAACTAAACAAAGATAATTTTGAGGCATTTGGGGGAAATTTCATGTGGAGTTGATATTAAAGTACATTGAGAGATTATTTTTTGGTGGGTACTATGGCACGTATCTGTAATCCCAGTAGTTTAGAGGGGCCAAGGCAGGAAGGTAACAAGTTTGAGGCCAGAGATGGCCTGTACAATTTAGGGAGACTCTCCTATCTCAAAACAAAAAATAAGTAAGGGGCTGGTGGTGTAGCTCAGTAGTAGAATGCTTGCCTAGCATCTGCAAGGCCCTAAATTTCATCCATAGCACCAGAAATTTTAAAAAGAAAGGAAGGAAGGAGATTAATTTTAAATATGAAATGCTGTTAAATTTTTTAAATTCTGCTGGTGGGATGATGGGAGAAGGGCCTGGAAACCCACTCCCATGGCAATCCCAAGACAGCCATTGAAAACCCTATGAAGGTCGCTATGAGTCGGATACCAACTCGACGGCACCTAACAACAACAACAGTGGGATGATGATATCAAAAACCAAAAGATCAGTTAGATGTACTTGCAAAATTGTAAACAAATCCTTTCATCTTCTACATTCCTCTGTGTGATGTGACTTTGTCCCTCCTCCCCTCTGGAGGTTGAGTATATTTATCTCCTGCTGAATCTGAGCTGCCCCTATGATTTCCTGTGACCAATAAAATGCAGCACAAAGCAGTGGTGTGTGACTTCTAAGGTTCTCAGCTTATGAGGCCTCTTTTCTCTCTTGGAACCCTGATACTACCTTTCTGTGAAAAAAACAGTTCTAACTTACTAGAAGGTGAGAGGCCATTTGGAGAAAAATCAAGATGCTTTTGTGTACAGCCAGTACCAAATGCCAGACATTTGAATGAGGCCATTTTTTACCCCCCAGTCTGAGCTTAGTTGACGGCCAACTAAAAATGCAGGAATGAACCCAGATAACATCACACAGAGCAGAGACATGCCACACAGCTGAGCCCAGAGCAAATCACAGAAACATGCACTGTATATTAGGGTGGTTTATCATACAGCAATCAGTAAGTACAACACATATATACTGAAGTATTCAAGGGTTAAACTAATACAACATCTAAAATTTAAGACAGCTGTGGAAAAGAAGGAACAAAAACAAAAAATTTTGGCAAAATACTGGAAATTGATGAAGACAAAAATCCTTACAACTGGGTCAGTATGCAACTTTACAATAAGTGGAGAAAAGATAGAGGTTATCCAAGATTTTGCTTTGCTTGGCTCTATAATCAACACCCACGGATGCAGCAGTCAAGAAATCAAAAGACACATTGCTCTAGTAAAAGCTGTGGCAAAAGATCTCTTTAGAGTATTGAAAAGCAAAGATGTCACATTGAAGACGAAGGCGCGTCTGACTCATGCCATGGTATTTTTAGTCGCATCCTATGGTTGTGAAAGCTGGACATTGAACAAGGGAGACAGAAAAAGAATTGATGCTTTTGAATTGTGGTGCTGGAGATGTCTACTGAATATACCATGGACTGCCAAAAGAACCAACAAATCTGTCCTAGAAGAAGTGCAACCAGAGTGCTCCTTGGAAGCAAGAATGGCCAAACTGCGTCTTACATATTTTGGACATGTAGTCAAGAGAGATCAATCCCTGGAGAAGGACATCATGTTTGGGAGAGTGGCAGGTCAACGCAAAAGAGGAAAACCCTCCACCAGATGGATTGACACAGAGTCTGCTACAATGGGCTTAAACATAAATAAGATTGTTTGCCTGGCACATAATAGGGAAGTGTTTCGATCTGCTGTACATAGGGTCGCTATGAGTCGGATTTGACTCGATGGCACCTAACAACAACAACAACAATCAGGAGAGACCAATCCCTGGAGAAGGCCATCATGTTTGGGAGAGTGGCAGGTCAACAACAACAAAAAAGGAAAACCCTCAACTAGATGTATTGACACAGTGTCTGCAACAATGGGCTTTAACATAAATCAGATAGTGTGCCTGGTACAAAATTAGGGAGTGTTAGATCCTGCTGTACATGGGATTGCTATGAGTCAGATCTGACTTGATGGCACCTAACAACAACATAACAAACAATGAAACTGAGGCAGTAATAAAAAAACTTCCTAATAAAGAAAAGCCCAGAAAAGCCTGATGGGTTCAAAACTGAATTGTGTCAAACACTTAAAGAAGAATTAATATCTTCCCTCCTCAAAGTATTTCATAAAATACAAATGGAAAGTGTACTTCCAAATTCATTCTATGAAGCTAGTAACATCCTGACACCAAAACCCCATAAAGACACTACAAAAAGAGAACTATAGGCCAATTTCCCTTGAATATTGATGCAAAGATACTAAATAAAATCATTTCAAACTGAGCACAGGAACACATAAAAATGGTCAGTTCGGGTTCATTCCACACATGTAGGGTTGGTTCAACATATACCAATCAATTAATGTAATTCAACATATCAAGAGATTTCCAGACAGAAATCACATGATCATCTCAATCAGTGCTGGAAAAGCTTTTGACAACGTTTAACATCCTTTCATAATAAAAGTTCTACAGAAGCTGTGTATAGAAGGAATATATTTCAACATCATAAAGGCCATATATGAGAAACCTATAACCAACATTATATTAAATGGGGAAAATTGAAAGCATTCCCCCTAAGATCAGGAACAAGACAAAAATATCCAGTCTTTCTTCTCTTATTATATATTGTGATTGAAGTCCTAGCCAGAGTTATCAGGCAAGAGAAAGAAATAAAAGGAATACAAATAGAGAAAATGAAATCAAAATAGCTCTATGTGCAGTACATTATCTTATACCTAACGGATCCTAAAAATTCCACTAGAAAACTCTTAGAGCTAATTAGCTCCTTCATCAAAGTAGCAAGATACAGAAGTAAAACACAAAAATCAGTAGCATTCACAGGGAGAGAAAGAAATCAAAACAATAATCCTATTAACAATAGCTCACCAAAAAACTAAGTATTTAGGAATTAATCTAATCAAAGGCCTTAAAGACCTCTACAAAACCTCAAAACAGAAAAGAAAGAAATTAGAGATGACACTAGAATATGGAAGGACCTCCCTTACTTACCTACCTTACTGATCAGAAGAACTAATATTGTGAAAATGGCTATACTACCAAAAGCAATCTATAGATTCAATCAATCTCAATCAAAATTCCAATGACCTATTTCACATAAATAGAAAAAATCCTAAAATTCATATGGAATCACAAAATACCACATATAGCCAAAAGAATCCTTATCATCACAAACAATGGAGGAGGCATCATGATACCTTACTTCAAACTATACTACAAGGACATAATTGCAAAATCAATTTGGTACGGGCACAAAAACCGGCATGACAATCAATGGAACCAAATAGAAGACCCAGATATACACTTGTGCAACTATAGCCACCTGATCTTTGGCAAAGGGGCCAAAGGCATACATTGGAGAAAAGATAGCCTTTTCAGCAAATGGTGCTAGGAAACTGGATACCCATATGTAGAAAAATGAAACTAAACCCATACCTCTCAATCTTTATGAGATCAGGTCAAAAAGGATCAGAGACTTCAACATAAACCTGGAGACCTTAAAATTTATAAAAGAAAAGAGAGGGAACATAGTCCAAAACATAGGCATAGGTAAATACTTCTTTAACAAGACTCCAATTGCCCAGGAAAATGCACCAAGAATTGATAAATGATATTACATAAAGATAAAAAGCTTCTGTATATCAAAGGAAAAATTAATAGAGTAAATGGAGAGCCTACACAATGAGAGAAAATCTTTGCATCCTACACATCTGATAGAAGGATTAATTTCTAGAATATGCAATAAACTTAAGAAAATAACACTAAAGTAAGAAATAATGCAATAAATAGGGGGGCAATGGCACTGAGCAGACAGTTCTCAAAAGAAGAAATATAAATGGCAATAAACACATGAAGTAATACTCATTTTCCCTAGCCCTTAGGGAAATGCAAATCAAAGCCACACTGAGGGCTAGGTGTATAGCTCAGTGGTAGAGTATCTGACAAGCATGTGTGAAGCTCTGGGTTTGTTCTTTAGCACCACAAAAAGAAAAAAAAACACTCTGAGATTCCATCTCCCTCTAGTAAGAATGGCTAAGATTAACAACAACAACAACAACAACACCCCAAACAAAACAAAACAAAAAACTCAAGAAAACAAATTATGGCAAGCCTGTGGAGAAAAATAAATCCTTTTAAACTGCTGTGGGACTATAAATCAGTTCAGACATTTTGGAAATCAATATGGAGGTAGCTTAGAAAACTAAAAATAGAACTACCATATGATTCAGCTATACTGATTCTATGAATGAGGCTGGGATTTAGCTCAGTTGGTAGAGCGCTGCTCTGCAGTGTCTGAGGTCCTGGGTTTGATTCCCAGCACCACAAAAATGGGAGAAGGATGTGGCAATCCACTCCTGAGGCAATCTCAAAATAATCAGCCCTTGAAAACCCTATGAGGGTTGCTATGAATCAGACACAACTCGAAGACACTTAACAACAACAACAATTCTATGAATATACCCAAAAGAAGATAAGTCATCATACCACAGGGACACTTGCACTTCTATTTTAATGCAGCACTGTTCACAATTGCAAGGGTATGAAATCAACTCAGATGTCCATCAGCAGAGAACAGGATTAAAAAATTGTGGTGTATATATACACAATGAAATGTTACTCAGCAATAAAGAAGAATGAAATTGTCATTCGCAGCAAAATGGATGTGACTGGAGAGTATCATTTTACTTGAAATAACCCAGACTCATAAAGAGAAATATCGCATGTTCTCACTCATATGTGGGGGCTAAATCTACCTCAAAGGAAAATCAATCAACCCTAGGTACAATAGAACGAAACACTCCCTGACATTTTGCCATGCCTAGCACTATGTTAGTTCTTCTCTGCTATTCATAGGGATTCCAATGGCTGACCATTTCGGGATTGTTTCAAGAGTGGGCTGCCAAGTCTTTCTCCTATTTTTTTCAGTGTTCAGGATTGAACCCAGGGCCCCAGAGTGTACAGAGCAGCACTCTACCAACTGAGCTAATGGAAAATACAATTGAACCCAATATGAGGGGGGGAGAGGACTTGTGGGAGCCAGTGGATGATGGGGAAAGGTGAGAGGGAGCAACATAGAGGGGTAAAGTGGGAGTTTTTGGCTTCATCCAATCATTATAAATTTCTTCATCAACATATTATCCGATAGCATTAGGAGCCATTGATGTTCTTTGTTTAGATTCATTATCTAATTAATAGTTGCACAGTGCTTGCACTCTGATTTTAGAAATTATTTTGCATTAATTTGCTAGAAAGTTTGTCTACAGAAACACTTCCCTTCATCAACTCTTTGGCTACCCTGAAAAGTGTGTAGTTAGCATAGGAAAGGCAAGCCAAATGTTTCTTCTCTTTTATTTATTAATTTTTATAAGAGAGTAATAACTATGTCCCCTGGCAACTTCTAATTGTGACCAGGGATTATTTTTAGTATCATTATGAATTTATGGATTTGTATACACTTGATATGTTTAAAATCATTAAAGTCATTCATTTTCTGATGCTCAAATTGTCTGATCTCTGTCCAGTGTAAGTCTGTGCACTTTGATATTAATCAATTTTTAATAGCTTTCTTGCTTTCTGGCACAGTCTTATCCTAAACTCATTTTGTACATTTCCTGCTTCATTCGTGAATTCAGCTATTTCTCCAAGGAGTCTTTGGAACCTTTAAGTGGAAGATGGGATTTAGAGGCTACATTTTGGGAATCATTGCAAAATACATAGATTTTGATTATTAGTTATTTGGTAGTTTTTAGGCCCTTTGATTCTAAAGCATCATAATACCCTTATAGAAAATGTATAATCATAATCTCCTCATAATCTATGGATAACACTCAATGAAAAAGACTGGCCCAGTGGTAGGAATTAACCAACTCCAAGTCCTAAAATGGCTGCTCTGAATTTCTATAACCATTTATTAGTCTACAGGTGGTTGGAAGGAGTTGCAGCATTCTAGGGGAACAAATTCACTAAAGGATTTGTTTGAGGCAATATAAATACAAGTGATCCTTCCAATAGGGCTGAATTACCGTTATGGTATAAGGAAGACCACTTTTAACCATATATGGGCTTGGTTTATGTCAGGTCACCAATTTCCCTTTCAGTGGAGTCACACTTCCCTGTCATATTTGCTCACCAGCAATTGGCAGAAAAAGACATGCTCCAGGATTAAATCTGCTGGGGGTATACAAATTTTTATTAAACTAGACAACAGTGTGAATGTGAAAAGTTTAAAGTGACAATTTTTGTATGGAACTAGCTAGACATCTCGATTTCATTACCTTGAATAAAGTTATGCTCCACTTTGCATAAATGTGTTTATTCTGTTATTTGCATTTGAAAATGACCTTTCACTCAGTAGTGATGCCAGCTGAAATGCAGAAAGCACTATATAACTTAGCAATCTTGTGACAATATTCAGGCAGGTGCTGTATATTGCCTCAGTCTGTCTACTTTCTCATTTTCAAGAAATGAGAAAGGTCAAAGATTGCAGAATTCTGTGATTTAAAATTCAAATGAAGAACTTTCTCTTGTTTATGAACCAAATCATTATACATGATGAGCTATGTCCTTGCCTTATTTTCTTACAATTTTTTTTTATTATTTGGGTAGAAAAGTAGAATAAGCAAAATGGACATGAGAAGGTTCCCCAGTATTAAACTATCTCTATATATTATGTCCAAATCTGTGTCTGTATATCTGTATCTACATCTATCTAGTTAGATAATTCCTCTAGTAAGAATGTGCTGAGCTTTTCAGTTTTTTCATTGTTTGTTAGCACTTACCAACCAGCATTCCAGATTACTAGTAACTTTTCCTGATAGCTGAGCCATTTGTAGCTATCATAGAAAAGAATTATTTATAGGCTTCTGACTTCAGATATATATGTGCTTGGTGTTGAACTGGACCCATAATGTAAAAGAAGAATATTTGCCTAAATCAATACATAAATGCTACATCCTCCATCTAGTTTGCCTTCATGAACATTGATCAATATGGTTCCAACACTCATGATGATATCACTCCAGTAGTTTTGTAGGAAGAAAAGAGCATATCTATTTATTGTGCAGCATGGTGTCATGGGCCTCTATAAATATTTTGGCTCTATGTATATTCCATCTGAAATAAAATGAACTGCACTTAAAAACAGCTCCGTTTACATAGCCTTCATACTGCATGACAGTCCATTGTGTAGCACGGGGACATACCATTCTCTTTGTCTTTGCATTTTATTTGTGAATTTTACATGAAATCATTACCATTTTTGTATTCAATTCTTCTGCAGTGGCGGAAGCAGGAATCTAAACAGGCTGTTACATCTCAAAGACACATTCATTAAGGCCTGAATTATGAGTTCAGCATATCCTGAAAATAGGAACTGCTCAGAACCTCCTCACAGCTGTCGTTTTGCTTTTCTCTTACAACTACCATCGCCCTGCACAGAATGACGACTCCGTTCCACACCCACCAGATGTTTTTGCCCTCATTTTATGGTGTCAGCCTTGAATACAGAAATCTTGGATTTTAACAAAGCTAAAGTAGGTGGCTTTTAAGGAAGATGAAAGAAAGAAAAAGCAAGGTTGTTGACCTTAGTATGAAGGTGCTAGAAAAATCTGTCTACTGGTTTCAAGTTTCAATCATTCTTCAGAAGGTACAAAAACACGAGGATTTTGTATTGTATAAAGATAATTAAAGAGACCTTTTTAAGATAGTGGCTTATCATTACAAAATATCACCTGATTTAGTCCTGAGGGGAAGGCAATAAATGTCATCACTGATCTTTTTTTGGAGTCAATTGAAATAATCTTTATTATCAATTTTTATTATAATAGTAATATACTCATTGTACAGTCATACAATTTTATGAGAATCTCACTGTCTAATAATGATACTATGTGTCTACTTAAGTCATGTATATTGCATTAACTTTCCCAAGTCTTTTACATGGAAATGTTTGTGCTGAGGGCAAAAAATGAGTAAAGGGGTTCAAGGTTACATAAAAATAAGGAAAAAAAGTAAATATGGTGAAGCAATTATAATTAAAATTTGGCCCTCATGATACCTTCTTCATGCATGTTCATGCGTTTTAGTATATTCAATATATTTAGTGTTTATTGTTTGTCAGACACTCTGCTTGATGTTGAAGATAATTATGATGGAATAAAATCTAGGATAAATGAATGAAAGTGAGCCTTTATAATTTGTTTAATATGTTCTAATACTTTGTATTATTTTACTTTGTTTAACCCTCACAAAAATTTATACAAAGGAGGAATTTATATCTTCTGGCTACATATGAGGGTGTTATCTTGAAGATGATTAACTGAATTTTTCAATGTTGTAGAGCAAAAATATGGCGAATATTTCTTTCCAGATTTGTCTGTTTCTTTGAAATTATGCTATTTATTTGAGCAGTGTCATGAGGAATAAATAAGAGCCTGCAAAGTATACCAAGAATAAAGGACATTCCAGGTCAAGGCTTGTGGAAATGAAAGAAAACTGCCCTTTCTGGCAATTACCAGAAGTTCAGGATGAATGAAAGGGAAGAGGGAGATGAAACCTTATGCTTTGGCCCACAACTTAGAAAGTATTTCAATAAAAATCAATACTTTTAGTGAAAAAGCACATATGATGTAATGTAGCAAATTTAAAGGTACAGTGGCATGCATTTTAATAAGTGTGTTCAACATTTTTTATTACCTGAGAAAATTTCCTAGAGTATCTTTGCAGTCAGTACCTTCAGCTTGCCCCCAGCCTGAGGCAACCACTTATGTTTTTTCTATCACTATATACATAATGCCTGTAGCCATAGCCCTGTGGTATCTGATCCCATCAGATCTCGGAAGCTAAGCAGGGTTGGGCCTGATTAGTACTTGGATGGGAGACCACCTGGGAACACCAGGTGCTGTAGGATTGAGAGCCTGACCCAGCAACCCACTCCCAAAAAACAATCTGCCATTGAAAACCCTAGGAATGGAGGGTAAGGGGTAACCTATATGAATAATGTTTATCAAATTGCATATATGAAAATTGTCACAATGAAAAACATGTCAAAATGAATCACATTATGATGTACATTAAAAATTTCTAATAAAAAAAAGAAAACCTTAGGAACAGCAGAGAAGCACCGACAATAGTGTTTCGCCTGTTTTAAGTAGGGTCGCTATGAGTCAGATACCAACTCCATGGCACCTAACAACATATGCACAACATTTCCTAGAATTTCATATAAATGTAATTTTATGATGTATACTCTCTCTTGTCTGACTTAACTTTCTCGTATAATAAACATTAATCATGTTGTATCTGTAGGTCATTATTTTTTTAGGGATTAGTGTTCTATTATAGGGATGTACTACAAACTGTGCATTCTATTGTTGATAGAACTTTGGATTTTTTTCTAGTTTTTGACCATTATCAATAAAGCTCCTATGAGCACTTGCATACAAATCTTTGGGAGGACATAGGTTTACATTTCTCTTGGGTAAATCCCTAATTATGTTTGCATGGCATATTGTTTTCATCCTTTTACTTTTAAACCATATGTGTTTTTAAAGTTCCTTATAGAAAATACATAGTTGTATCTTGCATTTTTAAATCCAGTCTGACAGTCTGTGCCTTTTAATTGGAATAATCAGATCATTCAAAAAAATTTGATTATAGATTTGGCTGAGTTTAAATCGACCATCTTGCTATTTGTATCTATTTGTCCCATCTGCTCTTTGTCCTTTTTGCTCACTTTTTTCTATTTTCATTTAGATACATTGATCATGTTTTCGTTTCCCATTTTATTTCCTCTGTTGGTTTATTAAATATAACAGATCTATTTTTTCAGCAGTTGACCTAGGATATATAACATCCTTTTATCACACTCTACCTTTAAATAATATTATACCATCTTACAAATAATGTAAGGTTATTATGATAATATGCTTTGATTTACTCTACTGCCCTTTGTGCTATCATTGTTATATATTTCATATATATGTATATATTCACTGAGTTGTTAAGCTGCTTAGACTTATGGGTTTATAGTTTTCATCAGTTGGGAATGTTTATTTTGACCATCATTACTTCAGATATTGTTTCTGACTCCTCCTACCCCCTCACATTCTTTCTGGAACTATTATTACATATGTTAGACACTGCTTGATACCATCCCACAGAGCACTGAGAGTAGGTTTAGTTTTCAGTACTTTCATTTTGTGTTTGAGTTTGAATAATTTCTGTTATCAGACCTTCCTATTTTTGGATCTTTTTTTTCCTGTGGCATCTAATTTGCTGTTAATCCTCTCTAGTAAAAATTTTCGTTTCAGATACTGCATTGTTCATCTTCTGAAGTTCTCTTTTGTTCATTGCTATACCTTCTATTTCTCTTTTCATTATGTTCATGCTTTCTTTCAAATTCTTGATCATGTTTTAAAATATGTGTCTATTAATTTCATCATATCTGCCTTTTTTTTTTTTTTTTTTTTTTTTTTTTTTTTTTTTTTTTTTTTTTTTTTTTTTTTTTTTTTTTTTTTTTTTTTTTTTTTTTTTTTTTTTTTTTTTTTT
>VMDO01026582.1:0-14806 GCA_007922755.1 Pedetes capensis | reverse complement strand
TCCTGTCTCTACCTCCCAAGCCGCTGAGATTACAGGCCTGTGCCACCACACCCGGCTATGTCTGCCATTTTTAAAGCTGCTTATTTTAACTTATTTTTCTCCTGGTTACGGGTTATATTTTTCTGCTTCCTCACATTTATTAATGTCTTGTTGAATTCCTAACATTCTGACTTTTCATTGTGTTGTGTATATTCTGGCAGTCAGTCTAGGTATTTGCAGATCAGCATGATCCTTTCAAGGCTTTTCTTTAAGCTTTTAAGCTTTTCTTTGGGCAGGTCTAAAGTAGTCTTTATTCTGAGATTAGTTTAGTCCCACTACTAAGTCACAGGCTTTTGAGGTTTATACCAGATATTTCCAATATTTAACAAGGTTTCTCCTCCTAGCATGGCGGGTAGTTGAACAATTCTCAGCCATGTCTGAGCTCTTCAGTAATTGTTACTTGCCTAGCAGATATTCTTTGCCTGGCCTTAGGGAGTTTCACCCTGCATATATGCAGATTGGTGTTTAGAGAATATTGAAGAGGACAAACAAATTGATTTCTAGAGGATGTCCTCTGTGAAGGCAGTTCTGCTGTGGTACTCTGCCTCTAAAATATCAGCCCCTTCAGCCTCCTAGGATTTCATTCTTGTTTCCCTTACTCTGTAAGACTGCAAGCATTGTTTCTTTGCTCTCCCTTTGCCATGGTCCAGAAACTTCTTATAGGCAGAAAGCTGAGTCAGGCATAGAGCTCATCTTATTTATTTTTCTTCTCTCAGGGATCACAGCCTTGTTCTGTCTGTTGTCTCATGTCATAAAGCAGTTATTTCTTATTTTTTTCTAGTTATACATTATTTATGGTGAAAGTGTCAGTGGAGAGTGCTGGTCTAGGATCTGGTGTCACTGTGGCACTGGGGGAGGGATCCGGGAATTGAGCAGCAAATGTCATACCTTGGTCATATTTATAAATGAATTTATAAGCAGTCCCACAAGGGAACTTAAAAGATGCTTTATGGAAAGTAAAAGAGTGAGAGCCAGGGCAGATAGGTTTGGGGTGAGCAGGTTGGAGACTTAGGCCAGTGAGGGGAGAAGGGAGAGGAGGGGAAGGCCAGGGAGTTAGACTGGTATGAAGAGAGGGGAGAAGGACAGGTAAAGAGAGGGAGAGGGTAGTTACACTTTCTGACATGGAGATCAGAAAGTGGGCAAGGGAGCAGTGAAGATCCATGGAGCAGTTGAATTTATGCCTCTGAGTTAGAAGTCAGGAAGCCTACAGGTACAGCAATGAGACTGCAGGCAACTCGACTGCAGACAGCTGCAGACTTCTGTGGGTTGCTCTGAACTTTGCTTAAACTGCAGGTGACTGGATACTGCAAATATCTCTGGATATTGTGGACTGGATACTATAGACATTGTGGATTTCTGTGGACCTTTGGGCTCTGTCGACTCTGCAGACTTGGCAACAAGTGGAGGGACTCCTGGGATTTTTAAGTCCCTATCTCTTTTGGGGGGCTAGGATTTAGCTCAGTTGGTAGAGTGCCCCTCTGCAGTCTCTGAGGTCTGGGATTGGATTCCCAGCACTGCAAAAATGGGAAAAAGGTGGCAATCGACTCGAAGGCAATCCTGAAACAACAAGCTGTTGAAAACCCTATGAGGGTTGCTATGAGTCAGACATGACTCCAGGGCAACTAACAACAACAACAACAACAATCTCATTTTTAACAATAACAGCAACAACAATCTCATTAATGGGACAGATATTCTTCCCCTCTCAAGTGTGTCAGGTTTCTCCCTACTCCTGTCCTCCCCAGGCTGTAAAAGTGGTCTTTTTCTTGATCACAGGAGGGGTTCTGCTTCAAATGAGAACCCCTTTCCCTAGCCCAGACCTGGAGGCACCTGTAGCCTTCATATGTAAACATAGTTCTGGTTACAGATTAGACCATTTGTAAGGGTGCTACAGGTT
Organism: Pedetes capensis; assembly: GCA_007922755.1. NCBI lineage: Eukaryota > Metazoa > Chordata > Mammalia > Rodentia > Pedetidae > Pedetes > Pedetes capensis. The sequence goes on along the minus strand of VMDO01026582.1, from coordinate 12,870 downwards.
ACAGATCAGGTTATCAGAAAAAAAAAATCTCCTATCAACCATGCTATTTGTAAGGATATTATCTACCAAGAAAGTACCTACCACCAGATCAAGGCATTTGCCTCAGAGGAAGATTACATTGATATTCATGTTTCAGGTGGCTGGGAAGCAAATGTCTGGGAAGTAGATGGCTACAGAGGCCCCTTTATTCACTTTCTTCTTGCCTAATATCCTCTATCAAAAGGATAATTTTCATAGCAGTCATTCCTTCTTAGGCAGAAACAGAAATCCACATAATGAGTTTTTAAATGGAAGCTCAATCTCCACGGTGAAATCCCAAATGACAAATGTTGAGTCTGAGCTGAGCTCCTCACAAGGGAGAGATGCTTGATGCCCACAGCAAAACCAAAACGTGCTCAAAGGAGTGGAAGACAGAGGTGACATGCTTTATTTTGGGATTTTCTTCTCCATTGCCTCTGTGGCACCGCTGCCAGCAACTGACCCCTGTGCATATTCTGTCACCTCTCCATGCCCCCCAGTCCTCTGCACTCTGTGGTGGTCCTCTCCTTACATCCCATCCTTTCTGCAGGTGCTCAGTGCTGGTGGAGGGGCTTCTTAAGGCTTTTACACAATAGTGCCTGGTTGCCAAGACCATTGTCCCATCACATCACAGTTACATGGGATTATATCATAGTAATATTGTGTGCATGCACCAGTCCATGTCCTGTTATCTTAGTCTGTTTACATCCCAATACCAATCACCATGACCTGGCCTAACCACAGAATTCCATATGATAATGTATTAGTAAGGCATACTCAGCAAGAGAAATATTGCATGTTTCATTCATATGCAAAAGCTAGATCTATTTTAAAACGGGAATATATATATATGTATATATATGTATATAAAACTATATATCTAACATTGGAAGCCTGCAGCTGTAGCCCTGTGGCATCCGATCCGTCAGATCTCAGAAGCTAAGCAGGGTCGGGCCTGGTTAGTACCTGGATGGGAGACCGCCTGGGCACACCAGAAGCTGTAGGCTTGGGAGAAGGACCTGGCAACCCCCTCCCCAAAATCAATCTGCCATTGAAAACCCTATGAACAGCAGAGAAGCACTGACAATAGTGTTTCCCCTGTTGTACAGAGGGTCGCTATGAGTCGGATATCGACTCGACAGCACCTAACAACAACAACAACAACATTGGAAAATACAAGGAGATGTACATATATGCAGGGGGAAGGGAATTATTGGGAAGGGGAGGGGAAGAACATAGAGGATAATGAGGGAGAGAACAAGTGCAAAGGACCTGATACAATTGTATAAAAATTCCATAATGAAACTCCTTATACTGTATGCTAATTAAATAGTATGTATACATATGTGTATATATAACGTATATATATCAGTGTAAGTAAGCCATAAATATTGCTTGCATTTCTGATTTGGGGAATGTTGGGATAGTTAAGACCAATTCTTTAATTGAGGATAACTAAAAATTAATAATAAATGAAATAGAAAACTTAAAACCACTGAAGAAGTAACAAGATACTGAAGAACTACCTGGCTAACAACAAGAAAAATGAAAACTGGCATTGAAATATTCTTTCATATTGAGACCATTGGCCAGTATAGGAGAATTAGTTGTGAAGTTGAATATGGGTCTCATGGTCTTGCAGGAAGATCTTAGTCAATGACTGATAGAAAATGAGCAAATAACTGAATAGATACTACAGCAAGAAGAAATTCAACCAGCTGTTAAATATTTGAAAACCTATTCTACTTCATTGGTGATTAGCAAAAGGCAAATTAAAGCCACAAAGAGATACTAGCATACACCCACTAAAATAATAAGTATAATGTATAATGATAACAAATATTGGCACAGATCATGAGCAGTGGGGATACTTATACTTTACTGGGAGTAGGATAATTTGCTTATAACTTCTGTGGAAAATTTTAAATTTAGTAATTGAAGTTATATATGATCTATGATCTGATAAGTTCACTCGTATGTATGCACTTAGAGAAATATGCACACATATCCTCTTGAGTCCACGTGCAAAAATGTTCATAGTAGTGTTGTTTGCAATGGCAAAACATGATAATAATAAATATCCCTGGAGGGAAATCCTGCCTACAAACAGGAAAATGATTATGGGACATATGGTGTAGTCATGCAGCAGAGCACTATGTGACCACAGAAATGTACAGATATGTGCACTACTTTGGATGAATCTTAAAAATATTTTCAAAAGAGGGCCAAAAGGATTGCATGCAATTTGATACCATTTACATAAAGGTATAAAATGGAGGAAATGCTCATTTGGATTTCTCTCATGTTAACTCAGTACTTCATTTTCATCTGGGTGCTGAAGTGGCAATGCAAATCGCAGGCTACTGGAGAGGTTGTGGAAACTGGTGCCACTGTGAGGCTTAAATGATGCCAGTGTTGGTCACTTGGGCCGGAAACTGGGGAATGTGGGCTGGAAAGTCATGTTCAACTGTCACTCCTACAGTTTTCTGGGAATATAGTCTGTTGCCTCTTGTCTACATCCCAAGTATCTCCTTGTCTAAATATAACCTTCCATAATGGAAAGGATTTCTGGTAAATGTACTTAACCACCTTAGATGAGTAGGAGTGAGATAAAGTTGTATTTTTCTGGTTTAGGATTTCTTTTAATTTTTTTCAGCTCTCTGTCATTTTTTTCACATCTGCTGTTTCCAGATATCTGCTAGAATTTTTCATTCTGTTTTATCTTTGCTAATTTGGTTGGACAAAAGTTTCTCACTGTTTCGCTATTTTATTGCAGGTTTTCTTGAACACTTTTGTATATTTTATGACTATATTTATTTTATGAGTTTCTTATTTTTCTGTCCATTTTTCTATTGAAATGTTTAATGTACAGGAGGTATGTATATAAGAACATGTTTTTTGCCTGGTCTATTGCATATGTTGCAAATATTTTTCCTAGATTATGATTTGTCTTTTTATTTAATTATATGTTAATATTTTCATAAATCATACTAAATTTTTAGATAGTCAAATCTGAATATTTTTCCCTATGAGTTCTACTTTGGGGATCATTTTTATTAGACCCTTGCCTAACCCCCAATATCACATTAAAATGCATATGTTATTCCTTTAAGATACATTTGCAAATATTGGTGATCATTTTAGAAATATTTCTGCTAGAATTTCAACATAAAGAGTAATTTTCTGTTATTTAATTAAATTAAACAATTATTAATGTCTACTGGAGACAGAAAAAGAATTGATGCTTTTGAATTGTGGTGCTGGAAACGTCTATTGAATATACCATGGACTGCCAAAAGAACCAACAGATCTGTCCTAGAAGAGGTACAACCAGAGTGCTCCTTGGGAGCAAAAATGGCCAAACTGCGTCTAACATATTTCGGACATGTCGTCAGGAGAGAACAATCCCTGGAGAAGGACATCATGTTTGGAAGAGTGGCAGGTCAACGGAAAAGAGGAATACCCTCCACCAGATGGATTAACACAGTGTCTGCAACAATGGGCTTAAACATAAATAAGATGGTTTGCCTGGCACAGAATCGGCAAGTGTTTCGATCTGCTGTACATAGGGTGGCTATGAGTTGGACTCGACTCGACGGCACCTAACAACAACAACAACTGGATACTAGGTATTTTGATGAAGATATAGAAATGAATAAAATTCCTAGCCTTGAGAAATTCATAATCTAGGAATTCACACATGTAAACCATCACTGCCTATAGCCCTAGCCCTGTGGCATCTGATCCTGTGAGATCTTAGAAGCTAAGCAGGGATGGACCTGGTTAGTACTTGGATGGGAGACCTCCTGGGAACACCAGGTGCTGTAGGCTCGGGAGGACCTGGAAACCCACTCCCAAAAATCATTCCGCCACTGAAAACCCTATGAACAGCAGAGAAGCACTGACAATAGTGTTTCGCCCAGTGTTTCACTTGTTGTAGTAGGGTTGCTATGAGTCGGATACTGACTCAATGGCACCTAACAACAACAACAGCTCTATCACTATATAGGACATGACAACTCTGCTAGAACTGTTATAGGGACATGGAATTTGGAGACGATTTTCCTGGATGTCTGAAAGAGTTGTTCAATTAATAATATTTACTAACTTACTTTTAATAAGTTAATTATTTTAGTTGGTAAAAATTACATATATTTATTGACTACAACATGATGTTTTGAATATGTATACATTGTTGTTGTTGTTAGGTGCCGTCGAGTCGGTATCTGACTCATAGCGACCCTCGTAGGGTTTTCAATGGCTGACTGTTTTGGGATTGCCTTGGGAGTGGGTTGCCACGTCCTTCTCCCATTTTGCAGTGCTGGGAATTGAACTTGGGACCTCAGAGACTGCAGTGCAGCATTTGACCAACTGAGCTAAATCCCAGCCCTGTATACATTGTAAAATGGCTAAATTGAGCTAAATAACATATGCATAACCTCACACTTACTATATTTTTGTAGTGGGAATACACAGTATCTACTCTCAATGATTTTCAAGGATGCAATGTATTGTTATTAAGTATAGTCACTGTAACAATTATTAATTAATGGCATATAAAAATCTGTTCCAAAGGCTAAAGTGTGTTCATGATAACACAAAATATAAAATCATAAACTAATCCATCTTACCCAGCACCAAACTAAATAATTCACAGGATACAGGTAAGCACTATATACAAGTGAAACACTCTACCCTGAGGGATACCAAAACAGACAGTTCCAGCCACCAAACATGTACTTTCTTCCTTTATTAGCCACTTTTTGATTTCAGGTTAACAGATATGTGTTGGGCAACACAGCCCACAAAAAGAATCCAGTTGGATTTGGAACATTTTAATTTTTATTCCGTTAATTATAGAGCTTATTTAACTATTCCTTATGTGCAGGGAGCCATACCTCATAAATACACAAATTCCATATTTATTTGCAGTTAAAAAATCTGCTAGTAAATACCATTAGCATGTTTACAGGAAAATGTAGTCAAAGTCATTCATTCAGTCAGTAGGTAGGGAATAAATGAAAGATTTGCTGTTAAACTATTCCTTCCTAGGGCTTTTCCTCTGGATTTCTTTAAATCATTTCATCAGGGCTAGAAGTGTAGCATTCCTGACAACTTGGGTTTGATCCCCAATATCACAAAAAATCATTTCTTCAGTGGCTTCCTCTCTCATTGCATTATGATTGAGCTAGAATGATTGTAATATGTTTTGTTTAATATGAAATTTTACATTTGAAAGCTTTTCCCTACAGATGATTTGATAGTTAATTTTTAAATTGTCCATTTATTTTGCTGTCCTTGTAGAGTATATTTAAAAATGTGTGTCTGAGAGCCTAAAGTGTTTTAGGCACTACACTAAGTACTTTTCATAAGCCATTTCAGGATAAAAGTATAGATTCAACACTTGAAACCTTTAAGATAATAAGATTAAAATAAAATCTTAAAGAAAATGGGTGGCAATAACTTTTACTTGCTATTGTAAACAGAACTGATTTTTCTTTTGAGCACATCTATTATAGGCAATAATCCTGAAATTGGGAACATGATAAGAATATTATCATTCTGCATTTATCTAACATTTTAACTCAAGTGGGCACGTATGAATTATCTTGTGCTGTGTAACAAACCATCCCAAAACTTAGTGGCTTAATACACCAACTGTTAATTAGGATTCTGGCTCTGTAGCTTGGATAAAGGTTAGCTGGATCATTTTTTCAAAGCTGGGCTTACTAATTCCTTTGCATTCAGATGCAGGTTAGCAAAGTGGCCTTGCTTCTGGGGTTGATTGTCAGCCATGGTGACGAGGGACAACTGGACTTTATGTTTTTCATCTAGCAGCCTATCCTGGGGTTTTGCATATGGTAGCCATTTCCAAGAGAAAGTAATCTCAATCCTGAAGCATTTTTCAAAACTCCAAATGACCAAGGCAAGTCATACGTCCCAGCCTAGATTCAGTGTGGGAAGGGACATCCCAAAGGTATGGAGAAAAGGATATGTGAATATATTATGGGTCATTATTTGCAGCAATCTAACCCTAAAATTGTTCTTTTTTGAGAATATTTCCTTTTCTGAGTTTTTCTCAAGCTTTCACATTTATATCTCATCTATGTCATCTCATCTCCTCACCTCACCTCTCTCTTGCTTTTACTATTACACACACACACACACACACACACACACACACACACACAGACACACACACACCATGCACTGTCTTCTAACAGAAATAAAGTATCCTTGATGGAGAACAGCTAAGCAGTAGCATGTTTCAGGACGAAGGCACTATTTCCTTCCTTTGTCCCACCCTAGTTCCCTGAAACATCAGTGGGTAGGTATTGGAGACTATACAACTAGATTGCTATCAAAAATAAAATCCTTAAATTAGCTTTTGAAAGGGAACAAAAATTGACTGTGGACTAGACGTCAACAAAGAACTGCTGAACACAGCAGCTAGAGCAGTGAGACACTGCTGGAAAAGAGCAGCATACCAAATTGCCTTGCCAACCTTGCTTCAATAGCTGTTCAACAGAGTTCCCAGGCAGCTTTCAAGTGTTAGTTTCTATTTGTGCTTTGCTTCAGTGTTAACTTCCAATTTAGGCTTTTTAAATGGAAACTCAATCTTAAAATCAGTTTGGATGCCAGAAAAGCACTTTTTGAAGAGGCAAGGAAGCGAAGACATTGTATTTACATAAAAAAATGGGCAGATGAGGAACTGTAATAAGAATTTCAAGAGTGACTCTTATTCTCAGGTACTTTTTACCCTCCTACTGCAGGCTATTTATCTCTAGATAACTCACAGTTTTTCATTAAAAAGTTTTATAGGTTACCCTTAACATGGATATTTAGAGAAATAAATGAATATGTTCAGCTCATCTCTCTGAAGATTAATTATCTATGCGATTGACCTGCTACTCTCCAAAACATGATGTACTTCTCCAGGGATTGGTCCCTCCTTTCATTTGGCACCTACTGCAGCATGTGCCTTCATGTTCAGGCTTCTGTACACCTAGGCATTGACCAATTTATTAAAAAGTGAGCTTAAAGATAATATGTTTGTGAAAGTAGGATATAATTCAATGGAAATTGATGTTGTTAGATCCTGGCTATAGAAATTGATAGCCAAGACTAGATAGGATGTAGCTTTTCTAAAGATACCTCAAAGCAAAACAAAAACTGTGTGTGTCTAACAAATCATATCTAGAGTTATTAGTCTCCAAGTTACACTCTTTTTATCCTAAGTGGATTTGATATTGTTTTTCCTGATTTATTGATAAAACCTACACTCCAAAGGAGGTAAGTTCCTAGCTAGCAGAGTGGCAAGGCTGGGATTTGAACTTGGGACTAACTCTTTGACTTTAAAACTCATTCCTTTCATTACTTATTCCTAGTTGCCCTTAAAAATCAACATAGGTATCCTATCTTTTATGTTGTTGTGTTGTTAGGTGCCGTCGAGTTGGTATCCGACTCATAGCAACCCTCATAGGGTTTTCAATGGCTGACTGTTTCGGGATTGCCTTGGGAGTGGATTGCCAGGCCCTTCTCCCATTTTTGCAGTGCTGGGAATTGAACTCAGGTCCTCAGAGACTGCAGTGCAGCGCTGAACCAACTGAGCTAAATCCTAGCCCAATCCTATCTTTTATATGTAGAAGATATTCAACAACTGTGTTAAACTGAATTGAATGCTTACATTTTTAGCATTCGTCACCTTAGCTAGGTTAATAAATATTTTTACTACTTTTCTACTAAGACTACTTCCTTAAGACTGTAATTTCAGACTTTTAAAAAAGTGCCACAGAAGTCTTTCTTGAATAGTACCAAAAGAACAAGTTTTTTATTACTTTAAAATTTCATATCCACCATGGATGCATCTTTTTGTAAAATATAGTAACATTAGGAAAATGAAATAACAAATATATAAAAATGCAACTCAGGATTTTTTATTGTTAGATTAAACAGACATAAAATTACTTCTCCACATTATTTAAGAAAGGTTTAAAAGCACACTTACTTTCAAGTTCCATACCTATCTCCTTGAGGACTAGAATGGTTGGAGAATGTATAGGTGGTGGACATATATGGCCCATTAGTCCACAAAGCCATTTAAGCAACACTATCATAGAAAATTGGGGCTGGGATTTAGCTCAGTGGGTAGAGCAACTCAAAGGCACCTAACAACAACAACAACAATCATAGAAAATTATTAACAACTTGTTTACTATTCCTTTTGGCAATGTTTATTTTAAAGTTGGGCTCATACAGGGAAAATAAAGCATTTCATATATTTGTGAACTGATATAAGGTGATTTCCAACATCTATTGTAAATTAAGGCTGGGATTTAGCTCAGTTGGTAGAGCACTGTGCTGCAGTCTCTGAGGTCCAGAGTTCAATTCCCAGCACCGCAAAAATGGGAGAAGGACCTGGCAATCCACTCCCAAGGCAATCCCGAAACAGTCAGCCATTGAAAACCCTATGAGGGTCGCTATGAGTCAGATACTGACTTGACAGCACCTAACAACAGCAACAACAATTGTAAATTAAAATACAAAGTGCAAAGTAAGCATGGATAGTATGCTTCATTCGTGTAAGAAAAAGAAAGGAAATAAAAAATACAAGTATCTGCTTATTTTTCTAAATATTTTCCCAAAAAAGATAAACCAGAAATTAAGATTAGTTACTCATAGGTAGTGGACAGTAATGGACACAAATGCCAGCATCTGAAGATAGATTCCATATTAAACCCAGTGTTAGCATTTTAGTGATGTTAACTTTCCTGTATAATTCTACTGTAGTTTTATATTGGCACATTCTTGCTTTTAGGAAATAGCCACTGAAGCATTTACCTATACCGGGGCCTGCTATCTATAACCTTCACTCCAATGATTCAGGAAAAAAATATTGATGCCTCTGCAATTGATGTCTCTGGCTAAGTGCTATACAGAAGTTTTCTTTTGGAGGGTTCATTCTTGAAACTTTTTTGTGAGTTTAAAATTATTTCAAAGTAACCAAAGAACACTGCTAACTTAAAGGATATATATTCAGAACTGAAAAAGAAGAGGAAAAATATCAGCACTCGCTTTTTCATCAAATTTACCAGCTTCCTGCACTTTCTAGTGCATTTTGACATACTTTTAACCTTGAGAAAAATAGTATTTTGTAGCCTATATTTAGCCTGGTAGAATTGTGTACAATATTTAAAAATCATGCACTAGACAATGCATCTAATTAATCTCCTGTTAGACACTTAATTTCCTGTGAAATTCATGTGCCATAGAAATAATCCAACAAAGTGGCTTCAATTGTTAATAATAAAGGTATTTAAATGTGTGGACCAAATTATAGATGCCTCCATCTTTAGCTCAGAGGTAGCCTACAAAGCAAAACCAATGTCCAAGAGTTGCCTATTTTGATTTCTTTGGGCTTATTTGATATTTGAAGAAGTACTAGACAAGACTTTCTGCTACTAAATAGGATCCTTCACATCTACAGTTTCTGAGTGGGCTTCAGATCTTTGAATTTGTTCATGTCCTCTGTTAGAATAAAATAAAACAATAGGATATATTATATATTTTCAACCAACATATTTGTTGATAATCAGCTAAAAACAAGATCTTTTGAGAATAGACTACCAAAAAATTTCTAATAGTAGAAATTGGGTTTTAAGGAATACCTGATGTTTTATTTTGATTCTTATGGCTTCTAGGCTGGGATTTAGCTCAGTTGGTAGAGTGCTGTGCTGCAGTCTCTGAGGTCCCGAGTTCAATTCCCAGCACGGCAAAAATGGGAGAAGGATCTGGCAATCCACTCCCAAGGCAATCCTGAAACAGTCAGCCATTGAAAACCCTATGAAGGTTGCTATGAGTCAGATACCAACTCGACGGCACCTAGCAACAACAAAAACAACTTATGGCTTAGGTGAGGATCAGTGACATAGTGACAATCAGCTGTAGGGCTGTGTTCAGGAATGAATAGGGTGAAGAGCCTGCTGAGTACTTGACATGATAGTAAAATGAGCTGAAAGTTAAAAACAAGAAAAAACACACCACAACTCAGGTCTTTAAAAACAGTCAGGTCAAACTATTCATTTTATAGACAAAGGCAAAGTATTAGGGCCCAAAAGGGAACTAAGGGTGTGTTTTTTAAGGTCTTGGAAGAAGCAGAATGTGTAAAAATCTGAAGTTAGTCATATTACTACAGGATTTGACACCAGAAGGATCTACAGATGGAGAAATTGCCTGTGGGGTCAGAAGAGGTTGCTTGAATGGCTCTTAGCCTCTTATTAGCAATTGGGTTACAGCTTACAGTACCTTTTTGTCTGGGATCATGGGTCCTCCCATGATGTTCAGGGTACACTCACCAGGTTCAGATGGCTGTACTCCTCCTATTCCTCCCCTTCCTCCTCCTCCTTTTAATTTCCTGTGAAATTCATGTGCCATAGAAATAATTTGACAAAGTGGCTTCAGTTGTTAATACTAAAGGTATTCAAATATGTGGACCAAATTATAAATGCCTCCATCTTTAGCTCAGAGGTAGCCTACAAAGCAAAACCGAGTCCAAGAGTAGCCGATTTTGATTTCTTTGGGTTTGTTATTTGAAGAAGTACTGTTGTTGTTGTTAGGTGCTGTCGAGTTGGTATCTGACTCATAGCGACCCTATGTACAACAGGCGGAAACAGTATTGTCAGTGCTTCTTTGCTGTTCATAGGGTTTTCAGTGGTGGGTTGATTTTTGGGAGTGGGTTGCCAGGTCCATCTCCCAAGAAGTACTAGACAGGACTACACAGATCCTAGAAGTACTAGACAGGAGGAAAAAGGACGAGTCCTCCTCCACCTCCTCTTCACTTTTCCTCTTCCTCCTCCTCTTTAAATCTGATTTTATCCATTTGCCAAGTCTTATCTCTAAAGGAATTTCCAGCCCAAATTCTAATCATAGAAGGAGTCTGCCTGCAACAATTTGGTTAGTGGCTTTACTCTTTAAACAATCTTACCTCTGCCCAATCAGTATAACTTAAACAATGGAAACCAAAGTTATAATTAGCTAGCCTAAATGTTTCCTGACTAATAAAGTTCCTGGAACTCTCCTAATATATACTTTCTAGTAATAGCTCCAGGTAGGATACTATTTTGGAGATACTGAGTCAACTTAGTTTCTGTCTTCATAACATTTAATTATAAATTATTTCATAATATCAAAGACAGGAGCCACCCTACAATTTAAATTTAAATAAATTAAGCTTAAATAAATTTCAAATTTTAGTTTTTCAGTTGCTCTAGTTACATTTAATATTCTCAGTGACCATACAGGCCCACCATATTGGTCAGCACAGATAGAGAATAGTTCCATGATTATGGAAAGTTTTGTTGGATGGCACTGAAAATAATTTGTTGATTCATGGTACAATTAGTGTGTATGCTGATTGAAGCTCTGATTATTTGTGTTAAGATTGACTATTCACCCTACTTTACTGATTATTGGATTTCTCAATAGAGAATTTCCAACAACTAGAACAACCAGGCAGAAATCTCCCACTCCCTTGTAACCAAAAATCTTATGGGATTCAAAGTGCTTGAAGAACCAACTCTGTCTATAAAGAAGACTAGAAATCATATAGCATGTTCTCTTACTGATACTGTAAAGTGCTCTTTTAGGCATAAAATCTTATGGCCGCATTATTGTTTCTGAAGAACAAACAGGTATTAGTTTGGTTTACACCCTACATGTGTCTACTTGACACTTTGAGGGGAATTAACAGCACAAGTTATTCCTCTTCACTTGAAGAGTTTTATTTTAATTGTCTTTTCATAGCCACCAGACACATGAGTTTGATTCCCAGTAGGAATCTAGCTTTTGAGTCTTTTACTATGAATTCTTTCAGGCTAGACGCAATGGCACATGCCTATAATCCCAGCAATTTAGGAGGCAGAGGCAGGAGGATCTTGAGTTTAAGGCCAGAGGCAGCCTGTGTAACTTAATGAGACCCTATCTCAAGATAAAAAAGGTCTGGGGGTGTAGTACAGTGGTATAGCGCTTGCAGAGTATGTGCAAGGCCCTGGGTTTAGCTCCCCATTACTGACAAAAAAGGAAAGGGCAGGAAAAATAAAAAAAATTCTTTCAGCTCAGCCATTTCATAATCACTGCTACCCAGAGAAGACTAATCCCTGCCAATGGCAATACTCTAGGAAAAGCAGAGTAAGTGGAATTCAATGGTCTTGGGCCTTAGAGAGTCATAAAAGCCAATGCTGGTATATTTCCTGTTTATAGAAAATATAAAGTCGTACCACAAACTGTAGGCTTTTCTGGTTGGATTAGTCAGCCCACTTCCCTGCCTGCCTTCTTTCCTACCAGAAATACTTTTTTTGGTGGTGCTGGGATTTGAACTCAGGGCTTTGCACTTGCATGCTTTGCAAGTGCTGGACCACTGAGCTGCACCCTCACCCCATTTTTTTTACTTTTTGAGACAGGGTCTTGCTAAGTTACACAGACTGCCTCTGGTCTCGAACTTGTGATCCTTCTGCCTCCACCTCCCAAGCCGCTGGGATTACAAGCGTGTGCCACCACACCTGGCTCCAGAAATATTTTTTACAACCTAGCTATTGAAATGATACTTGAGTTGTAACTTGCATGTGGAAATGATTCATTATTCTATGTCAGTGTGAATGCCATGAACCATTAATTTTCCCAACACTATTTTTAGTTTAAGCATTATCTATCATTGTGGAATAACAGTGTTATAACTTATGCATTAAAAGATTTTCAAGCAAAAGTAAATATGGTGGTTCATTTTTCTCTGATGTTTTCTTCTGTAAGTTTTTTTAGTATTAGTTTTTATACTTAGCTCCTTGATCCTTGATTTCT
>VMDO01026581.1:0-26506 GCA_007922755.1 Pedetes capensis | reverse complement strand
TTACTTGCTTTGCTCCTTTGTCAAAAATAAGGTGGCTATAGGTGTGTTGAGGTATATCTGGGTCTTCTATTCTGCTCCAGATGTCTTCGGGCCTATTTTTGTGCCAGTACCAAGCTGTTTTTGCAACCACTGCCTTGTAGTAAAGTTTGAAGTCAGGGATTGTGATTCCCCCTGCATTAGATTTGCAGCTTAAAAGTGTAGCCAAAACACTCTTAAGCTGCAAAACTAATGCAGGTGGAATCACAATCCCTGACTTCAAGCTATACTATAGGGCAGTGGTAGCAAAAACAGCTTGGTACTGGCACAAAAATAGGCCTGAAAACATGTGTAACAGAATAGAAGACCCAGAAATACCTCAACACACCTATAGCCACCTTATTTTTGACAAAAGAGCAAAGCAAGTAAACTGGAAAAAGGATAGCCTTTTCAATAAATGGTGCTGGGAAACATGGACATCCGCCTGCAGAAAAATGAAAACCAACCCGCATCTCTCAATATACATGAGAGTTAATTCAAAATGGATAAAAGATCTCAATATAAAACCAGAACCTTTAAAACTAATAGAAGACAAGATAGGCAATACACTCCATCGTATAGGCATAGGAAAGTATTTCCTTAATAGGACTCCAATTGCTCAAGAAATTGCAATAAGAATAGATGAATGGGATTACATGAAAATTAAAAACTTCTGTACAGCAAAAGAAACAACAGAGTCAAGGAAACCCCCACGGAATGGGAAAAAATTTTTGCATCCTATACATCAGACAAAGGTCTAATTACCAGAATTTATAAAGAACTTAAGAAAAAAATCCCAAGAAAACAAACAACCCAATACACAAATGGGCAAAGGAATTGAATAGACAGTTCTCAAATGAAGAGGTCCGTAAAGCCATGAAACACATGAAAAATGCTCAATATCCCTAGCCATTAGGGAAATGCAAATTAAAACAACTCTGAGATTCCACCTTATACCAGTAAGAATGGCCAAGATCAATAAAACAAATAACAATAAATGCTGGCGAGGTTGAGGAGAAAAGGGAACACTCTTACATTGCTGGTGGAGCTGTAAATTGGTCCAACCACTGTGGAAATCAATATGGAGGTATCTTAAAAAACTAAAAATAGATCTACCATATGACCCAGCTATAACAGTATTGGGAATTTACCCAAAGGGAGATTTGTCATCATACCACAGAGACATCTGCATCTCCATGTTCAATGCAACACTTTTCACAATAGCAAGGATATGGAATCAACCGAAGTGCCCATCAACAGAAGAATAGATAAAAAAACTATGGTACTTATACACAATGGAATACTACTCAGCAATCAAAAAGATGAGATAATGCCATTTGCAGCAAAATGGATGGAATTGGAGAAAATTATTTTAAGTGAACGAACACAAGCTCAGAAAGAGAAACACTACATGTTCTCACTCATATGTGGGAGCTGAATCAGAATTATAAGAAGGAAAAAATCCTATGCAGAGGTCGGAACATAATAATAAAAAAAAGCTAAGAATTGTATTATTATAGATGGTCTAGAAAATTCATGTAATAATTCTGACAATGTAAAAAGAAAGTTCACTACAGAAAAAGTTTCTATCTTAAACAGAACTGGAACCCAAGGATATATAGAAAAATATTACCCTAAAAAGACAAGCAAATGGAAGAGAAGTCTTTGGTGGGGGGTAGGTGGGAGGGAGGAGGAAGAGGATAAGAGGATAAGGGGGAACTTATATGTATAATGTACAACAAAATGCATATATGGAAATGTCACAATGAAAAGCATGTCAGAATGAATCACAGTAGGGTGTACATTAAAATTTTCCAATTAAAAAAAAAAGATGTCTTTAGCCAGTCATGGTGGCTGAGCCTGTAATCCCAGCACTCAGGAGACAGAGGCAGGAGAATGGTTAATTCAAGGCCAGTCTGAGTTGCATAGTGAGACCCTGTCCAAAAAAAGAGATGTCTCTAAGACATACCACTGAAAACAGAGGAATGTATGATAGGTGGTCAAATACCACCCAATGTTTGGTGCATTTACCACATGCCAGGATCCCCAGGTTTATGATTTAGTTAACTCTTCACAACTCTTTGAGGAAGAGTTTGGATTCTCTTTACAAATTCTTTGTATCCTTTTTACAAATGAGAAAACTGGAGTTTAGAAAATTAAAATTTCATTTTAGAACTTAGATGAAAGCCCTGGTTTCTCCTATAGAATAGTCATTCTTCTCTACTTGTAGTTTATTAGTACCAGAGTTTTCCCCTGTACTTGAGGGAAACATTCCTACAGTGTTCCAAAATATGTTCTTTGAAAGTCTCTGAACCTTCCACTCTGCACCTCTTAAGCAGGTGTGAAAGTAGAACAGTTATCTGTTTTCAGGCTCACCAGGTTAGCAAGGCTGTTGTAGTTATAATTGTTCCCCTCTCTGCTTTATTTTTCCCTTATCCTGCTATCTTCAAAGTTAGACTGTTTTACTTTTTGGCTTGTCTTGAGTACATAAGCTCTATCAGCCCCATCTTCTGTACCTACTATAATACCTACATGTATTAACAGAAAGTACTCCCTAAAACTGGATGGAAGGAGGGTAAAAGGAAAGATGAATGGATGGACAGGTAGATGGATGGATAATCTTATAAAAAGGGCTTTAACAACTGTTTCACATGGTGGCAGAGAGGATTTAAAGATATAACACTTATAAAAGTCTCCAGCCTTGCTGGATGCAATGGCTCACGCCTATAATACCAGCAACTCAGGAGGTGGAGGCAAGAGGATTGCAGGTTTGAGGCCAGAGATAGCCTGTGTGATTTAGCAAGATTATATCTCAAGATAAAAATTTCTAAAAAGTGAAGGACTGAGAGTGAAGCTCAGTGGTAGAATACTTACAAAAGTAGTATGACGCCCTGGGTTCAGCCCTCTAGTACCACAAGAAAAGTTCCCCACCTTGAACCCAGTATTTATCTACTCAGTAAATATAAGTTGGATTTGATTCTCAAATACAAGGAAAGAGGAAAACCTTTGAAAATCAGTCCATTTTGAGTGAAAACCTACAGTTCCTTCTGACCCAATGATGTGGTTTTTTATGCAACCCTCTAACAGAGAGCAGCACATTTTCTGGGGAGATTCCTTCTGACTAAGAGACTAGACTCTGCCTTAAATGTCAGTTGCCGTGCCTAGGGGGATGTCCACAGCCAGCAAGGAAAGATAGTGTGTACCTGCTGGCCGGGATTACAACACCTGATAAGAGGAGGAAGTGAGCCTGAGGGAACATGGAGGCAGGTGGAAGATGTGAGAAAGCCATTATCTGAGAACAAGCTGGAGAAACCAGATACCTTCAGTTACGAAAGGCCCATGGAAAACATCCTACATGCAGACTCAACAGTTGGCCACACAGCTGAGGTGATGAAATCAAAGAATAAACACAAGTTTGATGAGCCAGAATTTTAGGGAAATCATCTTGAACAATGCCATCATGGATTTTCCCAACTTGGAGGTAATGTGACTCTTGTTTTCAACAACGCCATCATGGATTTTCCCAACTTGGAGGTGATGTGACTCTTGTTTTCAAAGAGTAATTGATCAGAAGAGTCGGCTTCACTGGGGGGAGCTTGTGCAAATGTAGCCGTGATATTGGCTCGCCCTGCCCTTTGTTAAAATGTCACAAAAATGAATACATAAGTTATGTATAACTCCACAAGGGGGCACAGTAGAAGCAAAAATAAAAGCTGATATGGTTTAATTTTTTTCCTGCACAACCTTAAAATCTCAAATCCAAGTAGTTAAAATGGTAGAACACTAATCAAGAATGCATATTTATTTTGGTGCAAATTTCCAGTATGCATATATACACACATATATATGTGTGTGTGTATATATATATATACACATATATATGCATGTGTGTGTATATATATATACATATATATATGTATATGTATATGTGTATATATATCTTTTAAAACCAAAAAGAATTATATGGGAACAATACCTTCCAAGTTTCATTTTTCCCTCTACTTATACTACTTTGATAATATCAGAAAGGATGCTTGAGCATATTCAATGCCAAATAGAAAGGTTTTTGTTTTCTGCACTTACAAAATGAATGGGGAAATACACAATAGTAGACAAATTAAAAATTATGTATAGTATGATTCCACTGGTATTTAAAAATATCTGTAAGTATATGTGTTCATGTATATAAACAGTTACTTATATAAATCATTCATTGAACAATATTTGCTGAATCTCAGATATGTGCCTGACCCTAGAACTATGACTATAAGATTTACAGATTTCTTACTGTCATCCATATCAGGGAAAATAACAACAACAACAAAAACCACTAAACAGTAAGTTAATTTTAGGTAGTAATACGACTTTTGGGAAAAGAATGAATTTTAAGAGAGAGGAATAAAGGTCTCTGAAGAGGTAACATTTGAGTTGAAATCTGACTGTCTGGCTATAGTGCCTCCAGATAAGTGCATATAAATAGGGATGATATACACTGAACTACTATTTTGGCTAATTGTGAAGAGAGGAGAGAGGATTGTGGAAGCACAGAAGCTTGTAAAGAAATAATCCTCCTCCTCCTCCTCCTCCTCCTCCTCCTCCTCCTCCTCCTCTTTCTCCTTCTTCTCCTTCTCCTCCTCCTCCTCCTCCTCCTCCTCCCTCTTCTCCTTCTTTACTTGGAATCAAACACAGGGTCTTGTGCATGCTAGGCAATTACTCTACCACTGAGCTATACATCCCCAGCCCTTGGTTTTTGGAGACAGGGTCTCACAATGTAGCCCTGGCTGGCCTCCAATTTGCCATCTTCCTGCCTCTACCTCCCAAGTGCTGGGATTATCATGCTTGGGTGAACTTGGGCTTTTTACTCTGTCAACATCTCATACATTTTTTCATAGATTTTTATAACACAAAACATTAATCTTTATGAGAAAATTTAGATAGTTTTTCTTTTCATAACATATGCAAGCTATCTGTTATGTGAAGGACATTCAGATGCACCAGAATTACAGTCATGAATTACTGGCTTTTTGAGACCAGGTTGTTCTGGGTTGGGGTGTATTTACATTAACCAAAAAAGTAAATGTGGCAGTGATAATAGAAAAAAGTAGTGTTGTCCTGGCTTGTTTCCTCATTTGTCTGCCACCTGTGTCCCTTCCCTCCTGCATGGAGTTTTGGGGTTTGAATGGCCTTCTCAGCCGGTGGATTCAAGCTCAGGATATTCCTGCCACCATGGTTCCCTTGTACAACCAATTCCAAACCTGCATCCTGGTGTGCAGGGCCCTTTCCATCCTGACCAAGTTCACCAGTGATCAGTGAGCATTCTTTTAAGCTGTGAATCCACACTCCAAGCCAAGCTGGTTTGCTGTTGTCTTCCCATGATGTGTTTACATACCCTGCTCCATACTGTTGCATGGAGACAATAGCCAGCCACTCCACTGACCCACCTTCAACCTCACTTAGTAAAATTATACCTATTTCTTCGAAACTTAGCCCAATTCCCTTATCATCTAAGTTCAAAATTCTTTCTCTTTAACTAATTATTTCTCAAAGATGTACACAAATTGATGAGACCAGTATCACTGAACGTTCAAGTTTTAAATATATGTATATGTTGTTATTGTTGTTGTTGTTGTTAGATAATATGAGTTGGGTTCTGACTCACAGCGACCTCATGTACAACACAGGGCTTTCAGTGGCTGATTGTTTCAGGTTGCTTTGGGAGTAGATTGCTATGTCCTTCTGTTTTTGCGGTGCTGGGGAATCGAACCCAGGGACTCAGCACAGAGCAGCACTCTACCAACTGGGTATATACATGCACATGCTTCCTAGTTCTGTCCACTGAGGGAGACCAGGCTTTTTCATATTAACCCACTTACCCCATGCAACAACTTTATAAGGTAGCACTATTATCATCTTTATTTTATAGATGAGGAAACAGATACAGAGAGAAGTTAAGTAACTCGCCTAAGCTTACACAGCTATACTAAATATGCACTCATCAAATAATTTTGTCAAAAAATAACTTATAAATGTGAAGTAACCTGCTGTAGGTTAAGACCCTCATATGTCTGTCAGCTTGTTATGCTGTGGGGGCTTGCATGTTGCTGGGATGCTGAAAGCTATGCCACTGGTATTTCAAATACTATCAGGGCCACTCATGGTGGACAGGTTTTAACTGAGTTTCCAGACTAAGACAGACTAGGGAGAAGGACCTGGCAGTCCACTCCCCAAAAAATTAGCCATTGGAAAATCTCTGAGTAGCAGAGAAGCACTGTCAAATATAGTGCTGGAAAATAAGGCCTGTGGTCTGGAAGGCATTCAAGAAACGACTGGGGAAGAGTGGCCTCCTCAAAGTATAGTCAACCTTAATGATGGGAATGGAGTGAAGTCCCTGGGACCTCCTTTGTGGTATGACTCAAAATGAGAAGAAACATAGTGGCTACAACAGTGGGTTCAAACATAAAAAGATCATGTGCATGTCACAGTGGTGGGTAGTGTTTTGTTCTGTTATACATAGCATTGCTATGTGTTGGATCTGACTCAATGGTACCTAATAACAACATAGGTTAAGAACCATTCTTGTAATTTCATACACATTGTTGCTGGGTGGCATTATTAGCCTCATGTGGTAGACGACCATAGCATGGTGATGGAAGCATTTACATAACCTCTCTTTGTCTTGTTTTCAGAGAAGCACTGACATAGTGCTGGGCATGGCACATCATCGGAGAGTGTCTCATTCTATGGTACATAGGGTAGCTATGAGTCAGACCTGATTCAATGGTACCTAACAACAACAAATAAAATAAGGATAATAATTATACTACCTTGTGGAGTAATTATGAGAGTTAAATGAGTTGATATGAAAAAGCTGATTGAACAGCACCTGGTATATTTTGTTGTTGTTAGGTGCCATCGAGTCAAGTCCAACTCATAGGAACCCTATGTACAGCAGATGAAAACACTTCTCGATTCTGTGCCAGGCACATGATCTTATTTATACTTAAGCCCATGGTTGCAGACACTGTGTCAATCCGTCTGGTGGAGGGTTTTCCTTTTTTTTTCACTGACCTGCCACTCTCCCAGACATGATGTCTTTCTCCAGGGATTGGTCTCTCTTGACTACATGTCTGAAATATATAAGATGCAGTCTGGCTATCCTTGCTTCCAAGGAGCACTCTTGTTGCACTTCTTCTAGGACAAATCTGTTCATTCTTTTGGCAGTCCATGGTATATTCAATAGCCATCTCCAGCACCATAATTCAGAAGCATCAATTCTTTTCCCCTCACCCTTGTTCAATGTCCAGCTTTCACAACCATATGATGCCACTGAAAATACCATGGCATGAGTCAGGCGCACCTTCATCTTCAATGTGACATCTTTACTTTTCAATACTCTAAAGAGATCTTTTGCCGCAGCTTTTCCCAGAGCAATGTGTCCTTTGATTTCTTGACTGCTGCTTCCATGGGTGTTGATTATAAAGCCAAGCAAAGCAAAATCTTGGACAACTTCAATCTTTTCGCCACTTATTATAAAGTTGCATACTGACCCAGTTGTAAGAATTCTTGTTTTGTTGATGTTTAGTCACAATCCATATTGAAGGCTATGATCTTTGATCTTCATCAGTAAATGTTTTAAATCCTCTTCACTTTCAGCAAGCAGAGTGGTGTCATCTGCATAACGCAGGTTATTAATGAGTCTTCCTCCAATCTTGATGCCGCATTCTTCCTCATAAAGTCCAGCTTCTTGGATTATTTGCTCAGTGTATAAATTGAAGAGATAGGGTGAAAGTATACAGCCGTGGCGCACGCCTTTCTCAACTTTAAACCACACAGTGTTTCCTTGTTCTATTGGAACAACTGCCTCCTGGTTCATATACAGATTTCTCATGAGCACAATTAGGTGTTCTGGTATTCCCATTTTCCGAAGTGCTATCCACAATTTATTATGATCCATATAATCAAATGCCTTTGCATAGTCAATAAAACATAGATAGACATCTTTCTGATATTCTCTGCTTTCAGCTAATATCCACCTGACATCTGCAATGATGTCCCTGGTTCCCCACCCTCTTCTGAATCCCACTTGATTTTCCGGTAATTCCCTGTCTATATACTGTTGCAGTTGCTTCTGAATGATCTTTAGTAGAATTTTGCTTGTGTGCGATATTAATGATATTGTCCGATAGTTTGCACATTCAGTTGGATCCACTTTTTTGGGAATAGGCACAAATATGGATCTCTTCCAGTCAGTTGGCCAGGTAGCTGTTTTCCAAACCTGTTGACACAAACATGTTAACACTGCCAGTGCTGCATCTGTTTGTTGAAACATCTCTATTGGTATCCCATCGATTCCTGGCGCCTTGTGTTTCGCCAGTTCTTTCAAGGCAGCTTCCACTTCGTCCTTCAACACCATTGGTTCCTCTTCATATGCAACCTCTTGAAATGGTTGGTCATCTACCAATTCTTTTTTGTATAAAAACTGTGTATTCCTTCCATATTCTTCTGGTATTTCCTGCATCGTTTAATATTTTCCCTGTAGAATCTTTCACAATTGCCACTCAAAGCTTGAATTTCTTCTTCACTTCCTTAACCTTGAGAAACACCTTTTGGTTTTCTGCCTCCAGCTCTTTGCACGTCATTATAATATTTGTTTTTGTCTTCTGGAACTGCCTTTTGAAATCTTGTTTAGATCCTTAACTTGATCATGTCTTCCTTTTACTTTAGCTGCTTGACATTCAAGGACAAGTTCCAGCATCTCTTTTGACATGTAATTTGCTCTTTTCTTTTTCTCTTGTCTTTTTAATAACTTTTTGCTTCCTTCTTGAATGATATCTTTTATGTCATGCCACAACTCCTATCATTTGTGTCTAATGCACTAAACCTATTCTTGAGGTGGTCTCTGAACTCAGGTGGGATACACTCAAGGTCATACCGTGGCTCTCGTATATTTGTTCTAATTTTCAGCTTCAGTTTGAACTTGCATATAAGAAGTTGATGGGCTGATCCACAGTCAGCACCTGGTCTTGTTCTGACATTTGCTATAGAGCTTTTCCATCATCTCTTTCCACATATGTAGTCGATTTGGTTTCTGTATGTTCCATCTGGTGAAGTCCATGTGTATAGTCACCATTTATGTTGTTGAAAAATGTATTTGCAATGGAAAGGTCATTGGTCTGACAAAATTCTATCATGTGATCTCCAGCTTTGTTTCTGTCACCAAGACCATATTTTCCAACTACTGAGCCTTCTTCTTTGTTTCCAACCTTTGCATTCCAGTCACCAGTAATTATCAGTACATCCTGATTGCATGTTTGATCTATTTCAGATTGCAGAAGCTGGTAGAAATCTTCCCTTTCTTCATTTGTGGCCTTAGTGGTGGGTGCATAAATTTGAATAAGTCATATTAACTGGCCTTCCTTGTAAGCATATGGATATTATTCTATCACTGACAGCATTGTATTTCAGGACAGATCTTGAGATGTCTTTTTTTTTTTTTCCCCCGTACTAGGGGTTGAACCCAGGGCCTTGCACTTGCATGCTTTGCAAGTGCTGGACCACTGAGCTGCACCCCAGCCCATTTTTATTTTTTACTTTTTTGAGACAGGGTCTTGCTAAATTACACAGACTGCCTCCGGTCTCAAACTTGCAATCCTCCTGCCTCTACCTCCGGAGACACTGGGATTACAAGCGTGCGCCACCGTGCCCTGTGCCCAGATGTCTTTTTTGATAATGAATGCAACCCCATTTCTCTTTAGTTTGTCATTCCCAGCATAGTAGACCATGTGGTAATCTGACTCAGAAGGGCCCATGGGGGTCCATTTTAGCTCACTGATGCCTAGAATGTCAATGTTTATGTGCTCCATTTCTCTTTTAACGATTTCTAATTTTCCTAGATTCATACTATGTACATTCCATGTTCTAATTATTAATGGATGTTGACAATTGTTTCTCCTCATTTTGAGTCATGCCACATCAGCAAATGGAGGTCCCTGGGGCTTTACTCCATTTCCATCATCAAGGTAGACTTTACTTTGAGGAGGCAACTCTTCCCCAGTAACTTCTGAGTGCCTTCCAACCTGGGGGGGCTCATTTTCTGGCACTATATCTGGCAGGGTTTCTTTGCTATCCATAGGGTTTTCAGTGGCTAGTTGTTTGGGGAATAGTTCGCCAGTGCCTCCTCCCTAGTCTGTCTTAGTCTGGAAGCTCAGCTGAAACCTGTCCACCATGGGTAACCCTACTGGTATCTGAGATACCAGTGGCATAACTTTCAGCCTCATGGCAACACACAAGCCCCCAGAGTGTGGCAAACTGGCAGATAGGTGCTATGCAAGTGGTTATAATTAGTGTAATTATTTATTCACAACAGTATTTTATCTGCCAAATTATTTTATAGGACCATAATTTACAGTGACAGGAGAAGGATGTGGCAATCCAGTCCCAACACAATCCCGAAACAATCAGCCATTGAAAACCCTATGCAAGTTGCTATGAGTTGGACTTGACTTTATAGTACCTAGCAACAAGTTTACACTCAAGTGTTGGGTTATTGCTTCTTTTAACCATAATTCTGTGCCTTTCAGATTTTCACCTCTGTTTATTAGAGGAACTGCCACAGGTCACCACCTATCAGTAGAAATATTCATCATGACCTAGCTTTCTGCCTTTGCTCATAATTACATTATTATGTCTCTGATAGCCCAAACTGTCCTGGCAGCCCTGCTGCACCCAGATGATCTTACAGAATAAGAAATAACACCGGGTGTGTTGGTGCACACCTGTAGTCCCAGTGGCTCAGGAGGCAGAGGCAGGAGGATCACAAGTTCAAGACCAGAGGCAGTCTGCATAATTTAGCAAGACCCTGTCTCAAAAAGTAAAAAAGTGGCCTGGTGGGGTAGCTCAGTGGTATAGCACTTGGAAAGCATGCAAGCATGAGGGCCTGGGTTCAACCCCCAGTACCTAAAAAAATAAAAAAAAGCAGGAGACGCTGAGCATTTTCCCCAGAATCCTCCAACCTGGTGAAATCCTCGATAGAGAGGAGGTAGGTTAGCAGAAAAGTACTGGGCCTGCACCTTTCTTGGCAAAGATGGTCCCTGTGTGTGTGGGCACATTTTACTTGGAGCTATGTGTGCTCCAGGGAAGACTGATGCTTCAAAACAGGAAAAGAGGTAAACAAAGAACAATGACCTGTAGTTATGAAAATTAAAGATTATTTTCAAATAACTCCTCAGAGTAATATTTGTGTGACATATACTTTGTTAGTTGAAAAAAAAATTGATAATGATGTCTGTATTTCCTTTTTCCTGTATTTTAATTGTGCTAAGATGTATGCCACATAAAATACAGCACTTTCACCATCGTGGGGTGTAGAGTTCAATGGCCTTAACCATGTGCACACTGTCCTACTGACATCATTACCATCCATCTCCAGAACATTTTCATCTTCCCAAATGGAAACAGTGTCATATTTCTCCTGTCTTCACACTAGTAGCATCATTTCTTTAGTCATAATCTGACTGAGTACATATCATGATTTTGGCCTTCCAATCCTCCATAAATTAATTGTTGTTGTTTTAGCTATATTCAAATCTGTTTTTCATATGTCTTGGCAAAAAGGGAGTGCTTTTTTTTTTTTCTGAAACCTTGTTCTTTCCTCTCTCCTCTTTTTACCTCCTTCTTTACCCTTTTTAAATATTTTTTCCTTCTGATTATCATTAGCCTTGCTTTTCAAAGGTCCCTCTCTGGACTTCAGTTCTGCTTGGATCTAAATAGCTCCTTTATCTTTGTTTCTCTTCTGCTCTTTCCCTTGTCCAGCTCCCTTTCCATCCCTGTTGGTTTTAAGGTCTGTTAGAAATGCTTGAGAGATGTATCAGTCAGCTTTCTGTCACTATAGCAAAAAACTTAAGACAGTTAACGTATAAGAAGAAAAAGGTTATTTTGGCTCATGGGTTTTAGAGTGTCCAGTCCAAGATCAGGTGGACTGTGTTAGTTTTACCATTACTGTGACCAAGTTACCTTGAGAGAACAACTTAAAAGGCGAAAGATTCGTTTTGGCTCATATTTTCAGAGATTCCAGTCCACAATGCTTGACTTTGTTGATTCTGGGCCTGTGGTGAAGCAGAATATCATGGCAGTAGGTGCATACAGAGGAAGAGGCTGTTCATTTCATGGTAGATAGGAAGCAGAGTGAGGAAGGGACTGGAGATCAAGTATACCTGTAAGGGCAGACCCAGCTGTCTATTGACAGAGACCTGGAGGGTGGTAAACAGGTCCACACAAGCAAAAGGAGGACATTCTTTGTGGCAGGCATAATATTGGTTTCCTTGAAGACTGTGAGTCTTATACACATCAGTTGTTCACAGACATTTCATTGGTCAGACCCTGTCTTTCTCTCCTACAATCATCCTTAAAATATATTGAAAATTATGGTGGTTCTGAGACAATTCAACAGATGAATTCCTTCATTCATGTTACCCTGTATTGAATGCCTGGCATATGTGTGCCAGACACTGTTCCAGGCCCTTGGACTTCAGAAGCTAGCCTGACCCCCAGATCCCTGTTCCCATGGAGCTTCTATTCCAATGACGAAGGCAAACAATGATGAGAAAATCATTTAGCAAAAGACCACTGACCGTGGAGATGGCAGAAGGAAGGAAGTCACATGTTGTGATGAAGAGAGTGTGGAGGGGAAGAAGGGGGGATCCTCTGGACAGCCTTTCTGTGAAGGAATGAGTCAGAGCTGGGTATCTGAGAACAATGAGTGAACAGCTCTGCCTTGTGCTGGGGAAGCCTGTGGTGGCCCTTTGCTACCAGCTTGGGGAAGCTGCTTGTCATAAACCGTGGGTGCTCTGCAGAGCTGCTTCTCTGGCCCCACAGAAAAGGGGGGAAAATGTGAAGATGAACAGTGATTCCCAAATCCTACCTGCTGTTCCAGGTGAATTTGCAGTCCCATCATACTGCTCCCACTTCCTGTGGAGTCAACACTCCATGGAGCTCATGTGGTTATGTTAGACAAACACACAGAAAACCAGCAAGGATTTAGAAGACCCTGGAGATGCTATCAACCAAGTGACATAATCAACAGCTACAGAATTTGTAGAACTCTCCACCCAACAACTACAGAACAAATATTTGTTTCAGACCTACAGGGAACACTCAACCAGATAGATAGACCAGATGCTGGGCCATAAAACAAGCCTCAAGGAAGATGAAAGCATTGAAAGCACTGAAGTCATGCAGAGTATGCTCCCTGACTATAGAGGAATCAAATGGGAAATGGATAACAAGACGATATCTGGAAAATGCCAAATATTTAGTAATTAAACAAGACACTTGGAAGTAACTAATGGAGCAAAGAAGAAATCACACTGAAAGTGAACAATTCCTCTGTCTGACTGTACGGAGTGGGCTGGAGGGGGTCAAGTGTTACCCCAGAAGACCAGTGGATAGAACTTCACAGAGTGCTGGAGGACTGTCATGGTGCCTTGGTGTCAGGATGAAGTGGAAGGGGAGCAATATGGGCAGATTCAGCTGTTTTGGAGGTGGAGCTTATGGGCCTTGCTGAGGGTTAGATGTGGACAATGTGGGGAGGAGAGGCAGTACGGATGACCTTGAAGTTTCCAGTTCCTGTCATTGAACATCTTGCTACTGCTCTCAGGATCAAGTCTGAATTTGTCGGCGTATCTCCTCACCAGACTCTTGCCCACGGTGACAGCCAAATCTCTCACAGCTATGAACTCCAGTCCCACCGACCTGCTTGCTGACCTCCCCTGGGCCATGCTGTCTTTTGGTCGCGGCTCTGCCCATTTACCTGCCCTGCTCTTCACTTACCTGTTAGCTTAGATGTCACTTCTGGGAGACCTCCCTCGCTTTCACTCTGGCCTGGTTTAGGGGCCCTGCTGTGTGCTTCTGTGCCACCCCCATCATCACCTGCACCTCTCTTTGGCTTTTCTCTGTCTCCCCCATTTAAACTCTTGAGAACAGGACGTCTTATTCTTTCATTACTCCTAATATATCCCAGTTACCTGGGCTGTGTGAGTTTAAGAACCTGACCTCATGAGAATGGGACAATAATAATAGCATATTGAATCCTTGGTATGAAGCCACCAGCTTTAGGGTCATAATTTAATTTAATTGTCCCCAAAGCACTATGAAATGAGTTAGCAATCTCATTTACATAATGAAGAAGCTGAGGCTTAGAAGGTTTTAGCAGCATGCCCAAGTCACACAGTTAGTGGTGCAAATGAAATTTGAACACAGGTGGTCAGATTTCAGACCCTACTGTTTTAATCACCAAGTTGCACAGTGAAAGTCAGCCTAGGACTGGGGCAAAATGAACTTGAAGGTGAGCTGGTGAATTCCTGATAATCTTGCTCCCTGTGACCAGGCTCTAATCCACACTTAGCACACATTGCTGTGCAGGTTCACTGGAGATGGAGTCCCAGGTTGAGACAGTGGAAAGAATGGAGCCTGAAGACCCATTACAGCTGTGGAATCAGCCGCAGATGGCCATTGTATGCCACATACCCCAAACCACCCCACCCTCAACTCCCCCACCCTCACCACTATCCCCAACACCCCCCTATGCATTTCTCTAAGAAAATAAAAGCCTCATTTCTAGTGCTGATTAATTTCCATAAAGGAGTTAGAATGGCTACTTCTATATCCTTTTGGTAAATATTCCTCTTCCTATTATAATGTAACTAACAACCATCCTCTTCAAATTAATACCAGCAATAATTGCTGCAGAATTAGTCTCCGGAGATGCAAGGTTATAAAGTAATTTCTTTTCTTTTTTTTTTTCTTATAAAGAACAAAAAGGTCTTATTTACTTGTTTCCATCCAAGGTAGTAAGTGGATTATGATATTAGAAAGGTTCAAAAATTTCATTTTTTTCTCTGCTTGACTCTGACTACAAAAAAGGCTTGCTGTGGTTGGTACAGTTTGAAGTGTTGTGGGCACTGGTGTGAATGGTGACTAATTACACTTGACATTTTAGAGGGGAAAAAACACAGAGGTTCTTACACAACTGCTATTTACTGAGTACTTACTCAGCCTCTGTGCTGAATACCTTGTGAGTTCATGCACTCACTGCATCGTTGTGACACCCACTGTTTACAAATGTGGAATGGAGGCCTTGGAAGGCTGAGCAACTTGTCCAAAGTTACAGAGTGATTGCCTCATGCTGCCAAAACTGGAACTTAGCATTTCAGACTCAAGACTCTTCAGTACACTCTCCTTTCACGTCTCTGAAATGTACCATGAGGGCTGCTTTTGTGTGTTTCTTTGGAAATATGGTTTAGTTATCAAAAAGAGCTCACCAAAAATTTATGTGTGGAATTTAACAGCCTCTCACCTGTACAACCTGCATCGTGGTCAAGAACTAAGTTGTATGACCACCACCCTAGAAACTCAGCATCAATGTGTCCCTTCCTATGAGCCTCCTTTTATTTCAGGCAGAGCACAGGAGGAAGCCAAGGTTACATAGCCAGATACTCCAGGACCTTCAAGGACCAGACAGAAAACACAGGCCTGACACAGATCAAGCCCCATCTCAGATGGCAGCACCATTGTTTTTCTGTTGCTCTGGCTAACAGCAGTGGGGTTGCCCTTCACTTTTCTCTTTCACGTTCTACAACCAGTCCATCAGGAGCCTCTGTGAGTTTTATCTTCAGACTGTATTTAGGATTTCACCTCTTTTCACTCTCTGAGTTGGTATCATCAGGTTCCAAGCTACCCTTGCATCTTGCCCGACATGTTAAAACCCATCTTCCCTGGTCTCTCTCTTCTTTTTGTGCTCCCCATAGTCTGTTCTGGGCTGAGATTTAGCTCAGTGGGTAGAGCCCTGTACTGCAGTCTCTGAGGCCCCGAGTTCAGTTCCCAGCACCGCAAAAATGGGAGAAGGACCTGGTAATCCACTCCCAAGGCAATCCTGAAGCACTCAGCCATTGAAAACCCTATGAGGGTAGCTATGAGCCGGATACCGACTCGACGGCACCTAACAACAACAACAACAACAACAAATAGTCTGTTCTCAGCAGAGATGCCCAAAATAGTGCTGGCACCCTTCAATTGGCAGCCCTCCAGTGGTTCCCATTCACTCAGAGTCAAAGGTCAAGTTCTTAGAAGGTTGGACACAGCCCTCCACGACCTGCCCTCCTTACCTCACTATTCTCACCTCTAACTTTTCTTCCTGTGGTTACTGTGGCCCTGAAGCAGAGCCCATTGCTGTTCTGAGATTGCTGGGCGTTCTTGTGCCCTCATCACATGTGCCCAGATCCTTTCCAAGAGAGCACTTCCCTAGCTATGCTATTGGAAATTGCAAACTCTCCCATGCAGGGAACCCCTGCTTTATTTTTCAATCTACTTGCCAAGGCAAAGCTGGCAGGAAATGAACTGAATTGAGTTGCTAGGTAAGGACCTTCTGCAATATGCCTCCGTGTTAGCAAAGGCTCTGTGGTTTGACCATTCACTGCGCTGGTGAGGCTGATGAGTGAGAGGTACTCCCTTACATTGGTGCAGGGAAGACCCCATGGATTCTCCTCTAGGGAGGGATGGAGACATTATCTATCAAATTTACAAATGCACATTATTAGTAATAATATTTGGCTCAATAATTATATTATTAGTAAGTATATTTTTCCTTCAAATATATTTGAAACAAATTAAGATGAGTTTTTTTTTTCATTGTGACATTATTTATTTAGGTAAAAGCAGCCTAAATGGTCTACAAAGGATGGCTGGATAATTTTTGTTAGATCCACACAACGGAATACTATTGTTGTTGTTGTTGTTTGGTGCCCTCAAGTCGGTATCCGACTCACAGCTACCCTCATAGGGTTTTCCATGGCTGACTGTTTCGGGATTGCCTTGGGAGTGGATTGCCTGGTCCTTCTCCCATTTTTGTGGTGCTGGGAATTGAACTCGGAACCTCAGAGACTGTAGCACAGCACTCTACCAACTGAGCTAAATCCCAGCCCCCGACAGATACTATACAGGAATAAAAGTCATAAATAATACATCTGTGTGCTAATATGTAAAGATCTACTACATATATTGTTTTGTTTAAAGGGAAAAAGGCACTCTGACATTGTATATTCCATGCTACCATTTGTAGCATAAAAGAAAGAATTGTACATACATAGCTATTTATATTTTTGTTTATATTGCATACTAAAGGAAACCTAGGGCCTCATGCACACTAGGCCAGCATTTTGCCACTGACATCCACCCCAAACCCATGTTTATTTTTCATTCTGAGAAATGATCTTGCTAAGGTGTCCAGGCTGCCTCTGATTTTGAACTTGTGATTCCCATGCCCCCCACCCCATTGCTGGGATTACAGACATGTGTCATAGTACCCAGCTAGCTATTTATTCTTATATGCATAAAATATCTTGGGCATGATGCAGAGCAATCCAACAATATTGTTTATCTCTTAGGAGGAAACTAATGACTGAGAGACAAGGAGGAAAAGCAGCAATGAATTTATTTTAATATATTTTTATTTTTGAACCATGTAAATATTGGTGAAGAGAAAAAGAAATGCCAGAATATATGAATAGAATTTTCCCTTTAAAAAAAACCAAAACAACCATTAAAGTGTTGTTTATAATAATAAAAAGGTAGGAGCAATCTACATGTAATATAAAAAGATGCTGGGTCAATAAAAATTTTACCCTATTTAAGCTTATTCTGGTTAGGCATGGTGGTGCACAGCTGTAATGTCAGCACTTGGGAGGCTAAAGCAAGAGGTTTGTGAGTTTGATACCTGCCTTGGCTACATGTTGTTATTAGGTGCCATCAAGTCATAGACGATTCATAGTGATCCTGAGTACAACAGGAAACAGTCCTTGACTCTGTTCCAGGCACATGATCTTACTTATGTTTAAGCCCATTGTTGCAGAGACTGTGTCAGTACATCTAGTGGAGGGTTTTCCTTTTTTCATTGACCTGCCACTCTCCCAAACATGATGTCCTCCTCCAGCGATTGATCATTCCTGACAACATGTCCAAAATACATTAGACTCAATCTAGCCATCCTTGGTTCCAAGGAGCACTCTGGTTCCACTTCTTCTAGAACAGATCTGTTGGTTCTTTTGGCAGTCCATGGTATATTCAATATTCGTTTCCAGCACCATAATTCAAAAGCATCAATTCTTCTCCTGTTTCCCTTGTTCAATGTCCAGCTTTCAAAACCATATGATGCGACTAAAAGTACCATGGCATGAGGTAGGCACACCTTCATCTTCAATGTGACATCTTTACTTTCCAACACTTTAAAGAGGTCTTTTGCAACAGCTTTCCCCAATGCAATGCATCTTTTGGTGTCTTTACCTTTTGTTTTTGTAAATGTCTGTCCTGTTTCTAGACAAAGAGAGAAGGAATGCAGAGAGCTACCCTGTATCTTAATTGTTTTCAGCTCAGCAATATGAAACACAATAGACTGGGAGGATTAAATAAGAGAAATTTATCTTCCTACAGTTCTGGAGAAAGAAAGTCTGAGATCCAGGTGCCAGCATGGTTGGGTTTGGGTAAGGGTTCACTTCCTGGCTTGCATATGGCTGCCTTCTTGCTGTGTCCTCACATAGGAGGAAGAAAGAGAGGAAGCTTCTTGGGGCTTCTTCTCATAAGGACAGTAACACCATCATGTCGTTCTCACCCTTGTGACCTCAACTAAACCTAATTACCTTCCAAAAGCCACATCTCCAAATGTTATCACAAGGGGTCAGAGCTTTCAACATGAATGTAGGGAGGACACAGACATTTAGTTCAGAGTATGTGTTGTTATGGTGTTAGTATGATATGAGGCCAGGGATCCAGGGAGATTCATATCTCTCCTTGGTTAAGTTGTTCCTAAGTTTGGGCACAAAGGCAAAAGGAGGCAAATAACATCATTACTAACTTGGGCTTCAAAGTCTCACACCCCAGAGTGGAGCTCTAGAAGCTAGCAGTTAGCAGGAGAGAGGGAGGCTGGCTTGAACAATCCACAGCAAGCCTGACAGCAAACTAAATCCTGTGAGCAGAGAACGGCTCTTACATTTCAAGTGGTTGAAAGAAAATCAAAAGAATTTTCTGTGACATCTGAAAATGATAAAAAACTCAAATTTCAGTGTTCTTACATGAAGTTTTGTTGGAACACAGCCACTCTTGTCCATTTACATGTTGTCGATGTCCCTGCATGCTGCAACAGTAGAGCTGAGTAGCTACAACAGTCTAAAATATTTACTATCTGGCCCACCATAGGAAAGTTTGCCAATCCCTGATCTACAAACAAAGCTGGTTGATGACTTGCTCTGTCTATTCCCAAGTCCAAATCTTAGCTAAAAATATCATTTTAGAAAGATGCAGAGCTGCTGGGCACAGTGATACATGCCTGTGATCTCAGCAACTCAGGAGGCTGAGGAAAGAAGATCATGAGTTTGAGGCCAGAGGCAGCTTGTGCAACTTAGCATAAAAACAATAAGTAAGTACATAAATAAATAAATAAATAAATAAATAAATAAATAAATAAATGGGCTGGGGATGCAAGAGGCCCTGTTTTCAACCTCCCTGGACTACTAAATAAATAAATAAATGCAGAGCCCTAGCCATCCATGCTGACAAAAGTGGCATCCAGAGACAGAGTCCTTACCCCCAAAGCTTGGCATAAACTGGTTTAGAGATTGTCTATATCAAGTTTTCTAATGCTTGACTGTTCCAAGATAAAACTTGTGAGAGAGAAAGGCAGGTGGCATTACTGGGGGATGGAAAGACAAAAGAGAGGCATAGTAATTGGTTGATGTTTTTAGGCCTTTGAAGGTTTGACCCATATCAAATATAGTTCAGGATTGTAGAGATGGGCCAGTTTAGTTCAAGGTTTATCTTTTTTTAAGTCTTTAGGTTAAAGGAGAAGGGAGAATTGGGAGCTAAAAGTGGTACTTTTTCTAGAATTCAACATTAATCAGTGAAAATTGGTGACATTTTTTTCCTATCAGGCCATTTCCTTTGTTTCCAACCTATTTTATTTTTTAACCCTTTTTCTCTTTCTTTTTTTTCTTTTTTTTTCCTCACCTTATTGGTAAATGTTGGTGTAGTACAGAGTAATATATAGCATTGGCTTTTTCCATTATGCAACTATTACATCACTTTTGGTTATACTTTTATCAACTTACAAGGTTTATGTAACCTTTTGACTGTTATGTGGTAAAACTCATATGCATATTTGGGTTATGTCCCCTGTTTTTCCCATGTACGCATAAAGTTGCCTCGTTTACATTGAGATTATCCTCTCCCTCTTTATCCCTCTACATTGATTCTTCTCCTCTTTCCACCTTCTGCAATCTTTGCTTCCCTTTGCTAGTCCCCTCCCTCCTTCTTTCCACTTTTTATATAGTCCTTTCGTCACTAAGTTTAACTGTGCAGTTTTTGTATATCAACTTGTGTATGGGATTTTTTCTTCCTTTAAATAAGACTCAACTCCTACATATAAGTGAGAACATGTGGTATTTCTCTTTTTGAGCTTATGTTTTTTCACTTAAGATGATATTCTCCAGGGCCATCCATTTTGCTGAAAATGATATTATTTCATTTTATTGCTGAGTAGTATTGCATTGTGTATGTGTACCATAATTGTTTTATCCATTCTTTTGTGGATGCGCACCTTGTTTTTCTCCTATCTGGCCACTCCCATTGTTTCTGACCTATTTTTGTTTTGTACCTCTCTTTCGCACCCGTTATACACAAAGGTTATCTTAAAGGATGTGGACTCACTTCTCTACGTGGACACTGATGTTCTCTTTCTGAGGCCTGTCGATGACATCTGGAAGCTTCTGAGGCAATTTAACTCCACCCAGCTTGCAGCCATGGCCCCTGAGCATGAAATCCCAAAGATTGGCTGGTATAGCCGCTTTGCCCGACATCCTTTCTATGGCTCTGCAGGAGTGAATTCAGGAGTCATGTTAATGAATTTAACTCGCATAAGAAGTGCTAGATTCAAGGTAAGGAAGTGCTTTAAAATTCCTTGTTTAAAGATTGGGAAGTAGTCTTTTCAACAGGTTCATTCCTGGAGTGTGATGTGCTGGTTTTGGTGTAGCTGAGGATGGAAAGATGCAGAGGAAAGTTTTTGGAAAGTTAGGGAATATTTGTTTGTTCAGGAAAGGTCCAGATGGCAATGGAATTTAAAATTTCCACAGAATTACCATTCAGGAATATTATGTGGTATTTCTGAATTCCATAGTGTTTGAACTCTGTGCATATCCAAGGCTTCAAAGGCCATGCAGTTTCTTGAAATTACTCTAGGGGTATATTTGCATAAGTACACGGAGATGCTTGTGCAAGAGTGTTTATGATATCATTTTTTATCCTAGCAAAGAACTGGAAAGAACCTAAATGAACATCAGTAGAAAACCAGCCCAAGAAAAAGTTATTCTCATATTAAAAAAATAAAATAAAATAAATAAAATAAAAGGTTGATCATGGCTAGAATGTAACTCAGTAGTAGAGTACTTGCCTAGCATGCTCAAGGCCCTAGTTTTGATCCCAGCACTGCAAATAAATAAGTAAATAAATAAATAAGGATGGGTTAATCTGTGAGATAAAAAAAAAATCTCTAAAAATATTAAGTGAGAACTTAGACATAGCAAGCATATATGGAACTATAGTATGTTCACTCTTATGCCTTAGTAATTTCCAGAATACCTAAGAGGCTGTGAAATAAATGTTCATTGTGGATGCTTCTGGGGAAATTGGCAATGGAATTTGGAGGAGGTTGGAAGAAGAAATATTTTTATTTTGTTTTTTTTTTTATGAACTGATTGAATATTTAGTCTGTGAATGTACTTTTATTTTAAATAATTTTAAAACAAAGAAATAATCTGGGTGTGGTGGCACATGCCTGTAATCCCAGGATTTGGGAGGCATCCTGGGCTACATAGTGAGACCCTGTCTCAAAAATAATAATAATAGCTAATTAATTAAATAAATAAAATAAGGAAAGATGTTTTTCCTTAAGACCCCTTAATTCTGCAATCAGTATTTTGTGCCTTTACTTCACAGACAAGAAATAAGCCCAAGAAAGAGGTGCAACATCAGGCATAATTTTCAGAGTAGAAACTATAGGCCCCCCCACCCTGCATCCATATGTACATCCAGAAAATTTCAACCCACAGCTCTAACTTCACTTTGTACTGAACCCCAAGGATAACAGGACCACTCCTCTATTTGTTTCACTCCTTGGAGAGAAAAGAAATCATTCCCCCTACCCTGTTTCTCAGTGAATAAGGTGCATTTGCTTTGCTTCAGCTGCTCTGATGGTTTCTGTCTTCCAGAACAGCATGATTCCGACAGGCCTGGCTTGGGAAGACATGCTGTTCCCACTGTATCAGAAGTACAAGAATGCCATCACGTGGGGAGACCAGGATTTATTAAATATTATTTTTTATTTCAACCCAGGTAGGTTCTCCTTTGAGAATGCCATATGTGTAGGAGTATGCCCCACCTTGTTCCACAGCAACATTCCAGGCCTGGGTGGCTATTCATTGAGCCTGAATGGTGCACAGAGGGGCCTGTGTTCCCCTGTGCCTGCCTTTTAATCTGCCCCCCTGGGTATCTGATGGAGGCGTGTCCTAAGCTACTGACACAAAAGGCCAAATGTTGAAACCTCCAACAATGGACTTTATTTTTAGAGAATATCTTTTTGATTTTGCTATATCATTCCTCCAAGACTACAGTCAAACTGGCATGAGGCACAAAACTAAATGAAAATAGTATAATGTAGGCACAAGACCCTCTATTGCCTGAATAATTGCTGAAATGAAGGAAATTGGTATTCATGGTCTCAGAGTTAGGTCATTTGTTCAGAGTTAAAAGAGCCTTGAATAAGAACCCAGATCCACAAATCCCTTTTTTTTTCATCTAGAGCAAAAGAAATTCTTAATTATTGTAAAGTGGGTGATTTGGTAGGGTAGAAAGAAAGAGATCAAATTTTCTTATCTATATTCATATTTACACCTAAAGCTAATAAAATTTCCTTCCTTTTCAAACAACATATTTGATATCATTAGGATAAAAATCATGTTTCTCCTTGAGAAAAATCTTTAGTGACCAAAAGTAATCCTTACTCCATCCTATTGAGGCCTTTCCTTTGTGTTTAAAAATCCTGAAATAGAGTCCGATTGATTTCTGCCTGTGATTATAGCACCTTTGAAGCACTTACTATGTACCATTTTTGGAAGAAGAAGAAGAAAGAGAAGGTGAAGGAGATGAAGGGAAAGGGGAAGGGGAAGGAGAAGGAGAAGAGGAGGGGAGGAGGTGGAGGGATTATTGTGCTATGAAACTGAATTCCATGTCTTTGGATCAAAAAGAATCAAACCTTAGAAAAGAAAAGCAAGTTGATCCAGTGTTTTTAGGGAAGACTCCCAATACTAATTTAGTAAGCAAAGAGACTGTCTTGGCTGTTCACCTGTGACATATTTTAATCCATTTCCTTCTAACACTACCAGGGAATTTAGTCTGGTCTTCCTCGTTTTTCTAAAGCATATTTTGTCTTTTTTCTAGCTATGGATGTACTGGTTAATATTCTTGGCTGCCAAAAAAGGACTCTTGGATTTAGTCTAAATACAAAGGATGCTTTTTAAATAAGCAATGTCTTGGGAAATGGGTAGGAAATCAGGCAGCCTCAGATGGGCACCTGGAGCAGGAGAGGGAAAACAGTGGGGAACCCAGGTGAGAGTTCCTTCCTCCCACTGAAGTGGTTTATTCCTCTCTTTGAAGATTGTCACTCTCTGCTCCTCAGGCCTCAAAGCAAAGTACTGAAGTGCAGTTCCAGCCACACAGAAAGACTAACTTCATCCCATTTCTGCATTCTCAGGGGAGAATCACATGGTTCTGGAGGGATCAGCTAGGCTGGGAGCATGGAGCTCAGGAATAATGGCTGCCATTTATTAGTCAGCTTACTGTGACCCAAAACCTCAGAGAAGCAACTAAGGGAGAAAGGATTTATCTAGCAAGTGGTTTCTGAAATTTCAATCCATCATGGCAGGAAGGGAATGGCAGAGCACCTCACATCATGGTGGCATGAGCATGTGGCAGAGGCAACTCGACTAATGGTAACTGGGAAACAAAAAGAAAGGAAGGGGGCCCTGGGACTGGGTATACCCTTCCAAGGCACACCCCCAGTGACCTACCTCCTCCAGCTAGGTCCCACCTCCTAAAGTTGCTAAAGCCTCCTAAAATAGCACTACCAGTTGGGGACCAAGTATCCAACACATGAACCTATGGGGGACATTTCATATGCAAACTATAACAATTAGTTATTAAGTGGTAAGTGCTGTTCTACGCATTATCTTATTTAATCTTCACAATGACATTTAGAATATACCCACCCTTTTACACAGAAACCAAGGGAAAGAGTTAACAATTTGTAGCACAGCTAATGAGTGTCAGAGCAGGGATATACATTCAGGACACTCCGAATCCAGCCCAAATAGGGGAACAGGAAGCTTCTCAGAGATGAGGTGGAGGATCCTAAAGTGCCAGGCAGGTATCCCATCATGTGCCTTTCTGGTACATTATTTCTTTGCTTTGAATATTCCATTTTCCTCTCCGTTGTGTAGCTAAAACTACCTGGCATAAGCCTCTCCATCCATATTCCCAAACTGTGAAATTCAAAAGATTCACTCATTTGCTTCCTCCAAAATCCTCTTAGCCTGTTGCAGATTATTTGAGGATGTAATCAGTGACTAAATAATACTGAGAAGGCATCATAAGCAGCTTTGCAATTAGACTTGAGTCCCTTCCCTTTAATTGGGGCTAAACCTAGCTGAGTTTAATGGCTTCTGCACTCCCTGTCTTAGACCCACTAAGTCTAAGTACTGTGAAATAATCATGAAATTGTTCTGTATCTTGGCTCTGAGCAGTATCAAGTAAGTAACCATATTTTCTGAATTTAGATCAATGTTAGATAAACTCATTGATCTTTGTGTGGCTGTGTTTGATCTTCCGATTTCACACTTTAGGTACTTTATTAAACATGATATCTTTTCAACAGAAATCCAGCAATATCTATCCCATTATAAAGTTTTTATTCATTTATATTATTTGTGAGCACTTTCTACAACCTAGAACCAACCATATTTTAAAAAAGGTTTATCACCTTTAGCCCTGGAAAAGAGAGGGAGACAATATTGGCAGCAATACTGAAGAGAAACATGTTTATTATTATGGCTCCATGGGTTGCTATGGAAGAAGCGATGCACATAAAACTTGTAGCACATGTCTGGAATATTATGATCACTAGAGTCTCCTGTAGCCAGTAACGCCACTTTTAAAATGTGTTTAAAAGTCATTAGCTAAAAAATGTTGTAAAACTCTTGCTATAATTAGACAATAAATGCTTCTGGGTGTGTTACTGCCTTACTGGGTAATAGACTGACTCAGGAGGAGACAGCTGAAGCCCGTGGAGGCTCTGCAGGTAGCTCATTCCACAGGACATTTCCTGGCAAGTGAGCCACAGCAGCTTCTTCCGGGTGAGTTGGAGTCAAGGGCAGAGTTCGGTAGAAGGGACAAATCTAACAGGAGCCCAGTGGGAATTCTATCTAGGAAGTTGTTTTGGGATAGATGAGCTCTGGTTTCAGGGATCAAAGCTCTGCTCAGGCCAGCTAAGTGAGGGCAGATATGACCATGTGGATCAGGTCAAGCCAGGCTTCCTCAGAACTGGCCGTGGGAAGTTGCTGAGGACCAAAATTATTTCTTCAGCCCTCAGAGGCCTCCTTGGCTCTGTCATCTTTGCTTCTCTCTATGCCTGTCTGATTCAGTCTGCCTCTCAGACAGCATTCTCTGTTCGCCCAAGCCAATCACCAATCCCAAGTCAATACAAGAACACAAGTCCACAGCCAAGAATGATGGTCTTTTTATGTTTCCTAATTCAAGTGCTAGAGAAATACAGACAGGTACTGGTCCCAGCCCAGCTGTGAAGACCACCCTTGATCTAATTACAAGGGGCCAGAAGGGCAAAGTCATATGACATTTTCCTCTCTCAAACATGACCATATAGGTCTGATTGTTCTTCAGGGGCAATTTGTAGTAGAGTGGGCTCTGGACAGGGAAGAAAATGAAGCCTGCCAAGTACAGATGACAAGGCAGAGCACTCAGCCAGAGCAGAAGCCAGAGAATTCAGCCTAAGGGGAAAAGAGAGCTGGACCACCCATGGGCTGTGCTTCCATTGGCCCTGAGCTGATTGTGTGATCCTAGGGAGGGAAGAGGGGCTCACAGGTCACAGACAGCAGGGCTCTTAGTCATGTGGGACAAGTCTGTCCCATGGCCTTTATTATGGTCCTTATTCTTACCCTTTCTGGGATCACTGGAGCCCTGGCCTTGGATGTATAACCACGTGTGCACTCAGCACATAGTAGCCCCCAGCGTGAGGCAGTTGTGAGCATTGTATTATGGAGTGATGGCCCCATTAGTTTACTTTAGGACTATTTTGGGGCACTGGCCGAAAATCATAGTTGAGGGA
>VMDO01026580.1:0-26509 GCA_007922755.1 Pedetes capensis | reverse complement strand
CCCCACTTCTTCTGTGAACTTAATCAGGTCCTTAAACTTGCCTGTTCAGATACTCTTATCAATAACATCCTGGTATATTTAGCAACCACCTTGTTGGCTATTGGTCCACTCTCTGGGATCATTTACTCTTACAGTCAAATTATCTCCACTATCCTGAGGATCCCATCAACTGGTGGAAAGTACAAAGCTTTTTCTACCTGTGGGTCTCACCTGTTGGTGGTCTCCTTGTTCTATGGGACTGGTATTGGGGTTTATCTTAGTTCTGCAATTACTGATTCTCCCCAGAGGATGGCAGTGGCCTCAGTCATGTACACTGTGGTCACCCCCATGCTGAACCCTTTCATCTACAGCCTGAGAAACAAGGAATTGAAGGGGGCCCTGAGGAAATTCTTTTTTGAAATATTTTCATATTGGAAATTCTGTCATCGGCTTGGTTTGTAGATTCTTGTCCTTGTTAGGTGCCCCTGAGTTGGGTCTGGTGCATAGTAACCATGGTTGGATTTTCAGTGGCTGATTGTTTTTGGGATTGCTTTGGGGGTGGACTGCCAGGCCCTTCTCTTGTTTTTGAATTGCTGGCGTCCTCCGAGAGTGCATATCAGGTACTCTACCAACTGAGCTAAACCCCAGCCCTTGGGGTTTCTCAGAATGACTCAAAAGGAAGGTGATAGTGGGCATGCCAGAAAATCTGAACCTTTCTTAATTCAATTTCCTAGAAATTGGATGATCATGGGCTAACAGAAAAAATGGCTTTTTACTGAATTGTGCTTTCCTGTGCTTTTCTGCATGCCATTTATCAACTAACACCTCTATCAGTACAATTTCCACATCTATAAAACGGACACTGTAGTATTGTACACTTAATCATGATTTAGGCTGAATGCCATGATGTATTCCTGTAATCCTAATGACTCCGGAGGGTGAGGCAGAAGGATCACAGAGGCATCCCATGCAGTGTAGAGAAGCTCTTTCTGAAAATAAAAAATAAAATAAAAATAAAATAGCTGCTGGGATGCATCTCAGTAGTGGACTCCTGTCTACCATGCACAAGGTCCTGGGTTCACTTCCCCAGTACCTCAAAATAAAAATGAGTTGAGGGATAGATCTCTTATTATATTGGGTTGTTTGAGATAATTTGATATGCGTCATCACCTCAGAAATTTGTCTATATTGAGCACAAGTAATATTAAGCAAATAGTTGTTTCCTGTGCAAACACCGCATAAGCAAAATTGTGCTGGCCACATTTTGCTTCAAGTTATTGGTTAATTTCCGTCTCATTTCACTTTCTTCTCTTTGAGTCATTTCTGTTTAACTCTATAATACAATGCCCTCACTTCTGCAACCTGCAAGTGTAAATGCATTTTAATAAAGTTTGTTGAAATTTTGTAAATCATTCCGATTTTATGTAAAAGTGAATTTTTTAACATACAAATTCAAGGTAGATCTCTTTTCATGTTTTGGTGATGTATCTCTAGCATAGTCACACTGTGGTCAGAAAATATGCTCTCTGTATCATTTTAAATCCTTGAAATAAAAAATTTGTCTTACAAAGCACTTATGGCTAAATTGAGTAAATGTTCCAATTGTGCTGGAAAAATATGTTCATTGTGCAATTATGAAATTCACTTTTTGATATATTTCTAATCAGTCTATTTTGTGAATCATGATCAAATTGTGTTGATTTTTCATGGTTTTGAGTCTTTCTTGTTTTATCAGGCATGAGATGATAATGTAAAACTCACCCACTGTGGTTTTGAAATTGTCTCCTTCTGCTGGTAGTTCAGTCCAATGACCATTGAGTAAATATTCAGAACTGTCACATCTTCCTGCTGCCTCATGTCTTCCATGCTTATGAATTTACCTTTGTTGTCTCTGGAGATATTTTTGCACCCAAGTCTACTGTGTCAGATAGCCACACATTGTAGTTGTCCAAGCTTTCTCTGCCTCAACTTGATGATGGGAACCCTGGACACCTACTTCCAGTTGGTCCACTTCAAATTCTGCCTTGTTTCTAAGGTACATCCCTCTGTGGTCCTTGGACAAAGAGAGAAGTCACTGACTCTCACATCTCACTCCATAGCCTGCACTGTCCTAAAGCTCACATTAGTCCATAACTTGCCTCTTCTAGACAGTCACAAATGTAAAACCTTCCCTGTTGACTGCATTAACTCTTTGGAGCCCTACCCTCTCCTGGTCTCTACACAGTGATTTATTTTATGAACATTTATTATTATTATTATTATTATTATTATTATTATTATTATTATTATTATTTTACCTTTATTTATCAATTGTTTGGTGAGTGTTACCAAACACAAGCCCTTGTACATTGCAGGCTATCTCACTATGACTGACCTACACCAACATACATTTAATTTCTAATGGAGGTGTTTTAAGTTCTCCTGTTACTGGTTGAGTGATGAGCCTAAGGTTGTACAAATGCTGCAGGTCAGGAGATGTCAGTATGCAAAGCATCTACTCAAAGCTCACACTCTACAAACCATGCCACGTTGCCTGAAGGAATTTTGCAACTCAGTGGTAGAAGTCTTGCAAAGCATGCATGAAACCTTGGGTGTAACTCTCCAGTACTTCAGTCAACCAAACAATCAATCAATCAGAAGGTATTGAACAAGATGCTCTCTACCTTTCCCTCTTCTTTACTGCCCTGATGGGCACACTTAGAGAAATACATGAAATGGAAGGAGTTCATTTGAATAATCATGCCCCTCCATTTCTGTTTTAAGTGCTGTAAATGCAAGGTGTACATAGAAAAAGGGCTCTGACATAAAGGACCCTAGTGGAGCAGCTCAGAACCTCCTGCCTTGAGCTCTCTGTAGGATCTATGCTCACTGAGGCATATTTTGTACCCTCGTGAAACATAATAATCTCA
Organism: Pedetes capensis; assembly: GCA_007922755.1. Classification (NCBI taxonomy): domain Eukaryota; kingdom Metazoa; phylum Chordata; class Mammalia; order Rodentia; family Pedetidae; genus Pedetes; species Pedetes capensis. Next base: position 23,621 of record VMDO01026580.1, on the reverse strand, counting down.
TCATTGCCCAGCCTCTTAGTCATCCTCCATGCCCCCATTCACCCACATTGAGGGGCTTCATACCTTTGATGATCAAATCTTAGGCCAAACCAGTCAGCCACGTACCTGATTGGTCAAGGGGACTAGTGATGATTTCCACTCTTGAAGGATCAATTGAATATTTGATGGAATCACACTACAGTGGCCCCTTTCTTATGCTTGCTGAACCTACTACTTTTGAACCACAATAATCAATAGAATGCAGCTCCTATGCTCTACCCTTTATTTTTCCCTTTTCATGTATATCCCTGAGGTATAGGAATTGGATTCCCATTACATGAATGATAAACAAAGCTCAACTATATTGATGGTTATCCCTCTTTGAGTTTACATAAGATTTGAATCCAAATGTGGCTAATGCTACACCATATTGTAGGAATTTCCACAGCAGAGGTTGGCAAAATGTGGAATCAGCAACATGTGCGAACTTCTTGAAAATGCAAATTCTAGAAGGCCAATCTAGATGTTGTAAATCAATACCCTTGGTTAGGACGCAAAACCCTGTATTTTAACAAGAATTTCAGGTTGCTATTATGTACACTAAAGTAAAGGAGCCACAATGATGTAGTGATTTCAGTATTTCTAGATAATACCCAACATATCTGACTGCTTTGTTTTTTCATATACTGGATGGACCCATTATGTTGGGTGGTGAAAACTCTGCTATTTTATCCCCGACTCTGGGATCTCGTTATAGAAGGTTCCTATCCCTTTATTTGTGAGAACAGCTGCTGGACATCTAGAGAACAGTCCTGTCTTGTCTAGCCTTTATGCAGAATCCAAGTATCAGGTATACCATGATCCTGAAGCCCAGAGGGGACCAAAATGGTGAGGATCTCAACTTGGCTCCTGCATTTATTGCAGGAATTTATTCAGAATTGATTTATTTAAAAGATCAGAATTTATTCTGACCTTTTAAAGGGGCATTTAGAGTTAAACCTACCAAGAACAGCAGGCAGTAGGGTCTGCCTTCCTCTGAATGTTTTCAAATAGTCCCCAATCTGCAGGATTTCTTGGCTGAGTAGGAAAGATGGGACAGGAGTGAAGGTGGGAATCTGTTTCCTAAGATAGGCATTCTGATCTATGAAGTACGTGAAATGAAGGGTCAGTGATTTCTCAGATACCAGTAGAGAAAGAAGCATGAATAGCAAATTGGAAGAGTTACTTCTACAATTTTTATTAATTAATTAGCCTTTGTGAAAATTCTGATAAAATATAACAGATTTTCCACTATAACCTTTTGTTTTCTGATCTGAGTCACCTTATGTTTTGTAGACCTGCCTTGACTCCTGGACTAAAGTGATCCTCTAGCTTCAACATTCTGAGAAGTTGGAATTGGATGCACTATGCCTTTGCATAGAACTTAGTAATTTTATTTTAATTTTCTGAGGAATTGTCAACATTTTAACACAGAAAATTTGTAAATCCTCTTTTTGTCCAATCCCATCATTTTCCAAAATTACAACACCTCCTAATTTTTGCAGACTATTAATATTTGTAAATGGAGCAGAGAAGAGCTTGGGTATCAGGAAATACAAGGAACAGGAAAAATTCTAAACTAAGCTTCGGGAGTGAATTGCCATATCCTCCCGTCATCCATGTTTTTTGCAGTATTATTCACAATAGAAAGATAATGGAACCTACCTAGATGTTCAACAGCATATAATTGGATAGGGAAACTGTGATATATAAAAAGGAGTTTTATTCAGCCATAAAGAAGGTCAAAATTATGGTGCTTGCTGGAAAATGGATGGAACTAGACATCGTCATTTTAAGTGAAATAAGCCTGACCCAGAAAGAAAAACATTCTGTTTTCCCTTCTATGTGATAATTGCTGTTGTTGTTAGGTGCCGTCGAGTTGGTATCTGAGTCAGAGCAGCACTGTGTTCAACAAAGGAAACAATAATGTCAATGTTTTCATGCTATTCATAGGGCTTTCTTTTTTTTCACATTAAAAACATTTTAAATTTATTAATAGGGTTTTCAATAGCTGATTCTTTTTTGAGAGTGGGCTGCTGGGTCCTTCTCCCAAGCTTACAGCACCTGGTGTTCCCAGGCGGACTCCACTCTAAGGACTAACCAGCACCGACCCTGCTTAGCATCTAGGACAGGGATCTGACACCACAGATATTCCACACTGAAAATTACTAATCGAGTAAGATTGCTGGAGAAAAGACAAATCCTATCACCTGGACTTATGCAGGAAACCTGAGTGCCAGGAAAGTCACACATTATACAAGAGAAGCTGTCCTACCAAATGACTTTCCTCAAGGCTTCCTTCATGTTCTTATTCCTCAGGCTGTAAATAAAGGGGTTCACCATTTGAGGGACCACAGAATACATCACTGAAGCCACTGCAGTCTTCCTGGCTGAGTCACTCACTGAGGAGCTAATGTACACCCCAAAACCTGTTCCATAGAACAAGAACATAACTGAGAAGTGAGACCCACAGGTGGAAAAGGCTTTGTACCTTCCCCTCATGGATGGTCTGCCCAAAACGGAGGAGACAATCTGAGCATAAGAGAAAATGATTCCAGATACAGGAATTCCACAAAATATGAATGCAGCACCATAAAACAGGATGTTATAAATGAAGGTATCAGAACAGGCAAGCTTGACGACCTGAGCAAGTTCACAGAAGAAGTTGGGTATTTCCAGGACTGTGCAGAAGGACAGCTGTAGGAGCATCAGATTTTGGAGTAGGGAAACCAGAATGCTAATGAACAGACAGACCAGAACCAGCATGACACAAAGGCAGGGGTTCATGATAATCATGTACCTCAGGGGATGACAAATGGCCACATAGCGGTCATAGGCCATGACTGCAAGGAGAAAATTTTCCATGTATGCAAAAACTACGATGAAATAGGCCTGACTGAGGCAGTCTGTGTAAGTGATGCTCTGATCTTGTTTTAAGATGTTCAGCAGCATCTTCGGGACTGCAGTTGTGCTAAAACAGATGTCATTAAAGGAGAGGTTGGAGAGAAAGAAGTACATAGGGGTGTGGAGGCGGGAGTCAGAGGTGACAGCCAGGATGATAAGCAGGTTTCCCAGGATGATGACGAGGTATATGGACAGGAACAGGCTGAAGATGAGGGGCTGCAGTGCCAGGTCATCGGTCAGTCCCAGGAGAAAGAATTCTGAAACAGCTGTGTGGTTTGTGATTTCCATATTGCTGTTGAAAACTTATGGAATAGATGGGGTCTAATGGGGCATGAATGAGCAGCAACAGGATCCTGTTGGAACTGAGAAGAAATGGAAATTTTGTGAAGTGGCATGGACTTATTGATAACGAGCTCCGGGGTGAGGAAACAGCTGTCTGTATTTTAACAAACACTCTGGATAAATTAGATTTTAGAAAGGTTTATGGTCACTTCTTAGAATTAAAAAAAAATCCTCCTCTAATGTAGGGTGAACCCAAGAGAATATCACAATATATTCTCTGCTTACTTTCTCTCTGCTAATCCCTGTGTCCTGTGCCTCCTTTTCCATTTAATTTCCTTGGTTGGACACCAGCATGTTTTCACGAAGTACCACCAAGTCAGGAGACTCTATGGCCAGACTTTCCTTCCGATTAGCCCATGACGTTAGAAAAACAAACATAATAACATACCTCAAATCTATATTCTAGAGCAAAACTATCTAATGTAGGCATACCTGAGAATAATCTGAGAGGATCTTCAAATTATAGATGTAGTACTCATACTGTTAGCCTTACAGACCCATAGGGACATCGTTGACACAATGTATACCACTAGAATTTTGCAAAGATTGGGACAGAGATCAAATTGTAGGAATGCTGAGTTGGTTCTCCTGACCAATCTCTGCTAGCATTGTAATATTATTCATATTGCAGAATTAACATTTCCAAAAGATCTTCAGGCATCAGAGTTTCTCTTTCTAGTTAGAATAGTTTATTCTTTCTGAACATAACCCATATTTTTCCTTGATTTCAAGGAATTCCCTCTTCTACTGATTAGGCTAGTTGAGGGAGGTGGAGAACATCCATCTATGTGGTCATGAGCAAAGGTTAGAAAAAGCTTCCATCAAACTTGAAAGTCATGAGGATCATCCTGGTTTCTCAAGCAATTTGCTTTGGAAATTATTTCTGAGAAAAACTAGGTAACAGTGCTGATACCATTATCTGCTTCATCCTAAGGCAATGTCTTCCCTTAATATAACAGAAATAAAACAACAAGCAAACTAATAGCTAAATGAGACAAAGAATGAAATGTGGAGGCTCCTTGAATGACAGATCGAAATTAAATCAATTTGTTAGCAAGGGCTCAGGGGTGCACACCTGTTTGTAGTCCTGGTGACTCCAGACTGGAGACAGGAGGATCATAAGCCCAAGGCCAGACACAGCCTGCATAACTTAGCGAGACAGTTGTCATACATTACTGTTGTTACTGTCTCAGCAGATCATATTTGAAATATCTGTTGGTTTGAGAAAGAAAAGTATAGGGACAAAGAAGATCTTGGCTGAGGCTTTCTGCACCTCCCTGTTTCCCCAGAGTCCTCACAGTGTCAGCAGGGATATGACAAAGGGTCATTAGATTAATGATTAAGAAGCAGCAAAAGAAATGAGAGAGGACCTGATTACGATGGGCTGAATTCTGCCCACCCCTAAATCCATATGCTGCCTCCTTCACCCTCAATACTTCAGAGCATGACTGCATTAGGAGGTGGTTCTTTGAAAAGGATATTAATTTAGAATCTTGTCATTGAAGCGGATCCTAATCCAATAGGACTTGAGTTCTAATGAGAAATGGAAATTAGGACCCAGACACACACAGAGGGAAAACCATGTGAAAACGCTGGGAGAAGACAGCCATCTACAGTACAAAGGGACGGGACTGAGAGGAAACACCTCTCTGACTCTCTGATCCTTCACTCTAAAGCCCCAGAGATGAGAGAAAATACATTTCTCTCTTTAATCCACTCAGTGTGTGATATTTGTTCTAACAGTTCTAGAAAAATAATACATTACCAACACTCAAGACCCAAAGGACTTAAGTCAGTGTCAAAATATATAAATAGGCTGCCATGTTTGAAAAGGGACAGATTTCTATTTAGACCAAAAAAGCTCAGTGATGCCATAGAGGGACAGCAAGTGCCCAGAAGAATGGGAGCTGGGTGAATCTTGGGGATAGTGTCAATCAGACTGTTTCCTTAAGGGGAGTGACTGTCTCTGTGGTGCCTGCCGTTAATCCCAATGATTTGGGTTGCTGAGGGAAAAAGATCACAAGTTCAAGGCCGGAGGTAGCCGGCAATCCTCGGCAAAACACTGTCTCACCATAAAAAGTAAAAAATGGGCTGATGGTGAATCTCAGGGGTAGAGCAGTGCAAAGGGTGTGTGAAGCACTGAGTTCAACTCCCAAGTACCAACAACAACAACAACAACAACAACAACAATAAACAACAAAAAGCCCCCCAAAAACCAAAAGAAAAAAGTCCCCCAAAACAAGAAACAAAATACAGGGAGAGACAGGCGGGCAGGAGGCTCATGGGGCTCCCGTTTCCCTTTATCTCCTGAAAGTACTTTCCTCATGGTGTCGCCTTGGAGAAACTGGAGCCGACACCTGTCTTCACAGCAATCATTTACTAGAAGACTTGAGTGTCTGCCTAACCTCACTGAGAATGATGCCCAGCATCTCACCTGGGTGTGGCAGATGAACATGCTATCAGAAATGGCAGGCACGCTATCTGAGTCAAGTGGGTTCTGGACCAAAAAGGTTCATCTCAGGGCAAACCACCACCTTCTTGCTTCCTGCTGCACCAGGTTGCAGAGTGAGGTTTTCACTGGGTAACTCCTACTATCTCGACATCCCTCTGGGATTAATGTCCAAAGCTCCTCATTATACCAGAGACATTGCTGACATTCGTTTCCCAGAAGTCATTATTCTTAAAGACCAACTCTGTAGAAGTGAGGTTTTCCCAATGGCTCATTTCTGGACTGCTTAGGCTAGGTGTCCACCATCCACTGTTTATTCTCAAATTCATGTAATATACTTTGTCAACATAAAATATTTAATGTTTTTAAAAGATTTTTAATATTTAACTTTTCAAACAGCCTCCAACCTTCTATTTTAGCTATCTCTATGTATTTCACCCTATCAAGAAACCTACTTGAATTTCAGGTGTAAAAATGCAGCTCAATTTATATGGGCAGGCAAAATATAATTAGAAATATTGGAAAGATATTCCAAACCCTCAGAGGTGTTCTTCGTAGACATAGTGTTGTTTTTGAACCTTAACTTTTATTCTCTATACTTCTGCAGAAAATTCTAATTTATCTTCACTGACCAATTCTGACTGCATTTTAAAAAACCTTTTATTTCCTAGGTATAATTTACTAATATGTTTCCAATTCTAGCACAACATTCTCTCTTACTAGCATAGATGCTATGAAGTTATCGTGCATGCATGTTATATACCTTGACCTTAATCTCCCCTGCTAGCCCCTCTGTCTTCTTCCCCCTCCCTTTCCTGTTGTTGTTAGGTGTCAGTGGGTAGGGTCCACAATCCTACTTTCTTCTTCTTGTTGCGATTAACTGTTGTTATTAGGAGCTGTTGAGTCAGGTCCCACTCATATCCACCCTTGTACGTGACCCTCATAGGGTTTTCAATGGCTGATTGTTTTGAGATGGCTTTGGGAGTGGAGTGCCATGTCCTTCTCCCATTTTTTGTGGTGTTGGGGATTGAACCTGGGTCCTCAGAGAGTGCAGAGGAGCACTCTACCAATTCTAGCCTCCACTCCCTTCCTACTGCCCTTCTGTCTACCTCTGCCCCCCAAAACTCTTTGCTTTCAGGTCTCCTTACTTTTAAGGCCTAGATTCTGCATGTGTTGGAAACCATGATCTTTGATATCTGAACCTGGCTTATTTTGCTTAACATGATGATCTCTAGTTCCATCTATTTTCCTGTGAATGACAAAATTTCATGGCTGAGTAATACTCCATTGTGTTTGTATATCATGCTTCCTTTATCCACTCATCTCATGGTAGGCGCCTGAGATGATTCATAACTTAGCTTTGTGACTAGTGCCAAAATAAACATGGATCATAGTACAATATTTTTAGTGTATATTTTTCCTTCCCATCAGGAGAATGGAATCTGAATCTGTAAGTTTACATTTTTAATTGATGTTCTTAACAAAGGAGTCTATAACTATGAGGTGCTTTGTGTAGGGTTTTTGGTAGCCATGAAGCAAAAACAGATAGTAGACACTGAAAAGATAAAAAGCAAGAAATCAAATTATATCACTGAGGGAATTCACCTTTCTGGAAAGGAAGACATTTATATACATATATATGTTTATATAATTTTTAATACATATATATTCATATATATTTAATTTCTAGGAAAGTGGTTTTGGAACAAATGTATACAATGCTGACAACAAAAAATTAATTGGTCATTTAATCTAGTTTCTCTTTCTGCTCTTTAAGTATACATGAAATTATATTTGTGGCACACAAAGATAATCTGGGATAAAATTATCCTTTACAACCACTTGGTGACTCTGAGAAGAACAAGTCATAGGAATATACCTCCTCAGTAAACCATGAAATTTTATATTTTCACATTCTGAAGTCACTGCAATGAACAATCAATTTCTTGCTTTTCTCAATATATTATAGTTTCTTCGATCACAAACCATCTCTAACCACCTAGATAATATAATTATGGGACTTTTCTAAATGACATGGACTATGCAAGATTCTTGTATCACCTCATAAGGAAACTATTTTTCATAAAAATTTCAGGAACTATTTAATAGTATAAAAAGGTTGATTTCTTTGCCACACAATAGATCCACATGTAATTATACAAACCATGGGAATAGGCTGAATCTAGTCTCTAAATATGACCACTGCCTTGCTTAAAACCTTCTGTACCTATCTGTTTTCCACAAATTTCCTTCTTATGAAACAGACTGATAAAATTCTCTTAGCACAGAACTCCCAACTCTGCTTCTGTGGGAGCAGAATAAAGAAAAGGAGCTCAGATATTAAAGTCATTTGTCAAATATCACAGAGCTGGAAATTAAAAAGGCAAAGTTAGCTCTGAAGCCCAGTTGAGAAATATTTAAAGATCATAGAGCTCAGTAATTCTTGGAAGTATTTGATAATACACTGGGCGCTGTTGTACATGCCTGTGATCCCAGAGCCTCAGGAAGCTGGGGCAGGAGAATCCTGAAACCAAGACCATGGGCAGTCTGAGCAACTAAACCAGACCCTGTCTCAAAATAAAAAATAGAAGGCATTAGGGGTTGAGCTCAGTGTTAGAACACTATCTGAAGTCATGGGTTCAACCATTACCACACTCAAGTACTGCAAAAAGAGGAAGAAAGATGCAGGAAGAGGAGGAGGAAGAGAGGAAGAGAAGAAGGAGAAGTAGAAGGAGAAAGAGGAGGAGAAGAAGAAGACAAGGAGGAGGAGAAGAAATAAAGGGCACATTAAGGTGTACATTAAAAATGGAGAAGAAGAAAGTAGAAGAAGAAAGAGGAAGAAGAGGAGGAAGGGGAGGAGAAGGGAGAATAAGAAGAGGAGGAGGAGGAAGTAGCAGGAGCAGGAGAAATGGAGAAGGAGGAGGAGGAGAAACTTAGAGATGAAAAGCTTAGGAATGTGGCTCATCAGTATTTTTGTCACATTAACTGCAGCCACACAACTCTGGAATCTAATAAGGTCAGCTCTCAGAAGCTGGTTAGTCATTGGATGGAGACCATCTAGGAACACCAGGTAGTGCAGGCTTAGGAGAAGGACCTGGCAGCCCACTTATGAAACAAACAAACATTGAAAATCTTGTGAATAACAAAGAAGCACTGAGATAGTGCCAGCATGGCAGGGTGTTGAGTAGCATTTCATCTGCTGTACATAGTGTTGCTATGAGTCAGACCAGACTTGAAGGCACCTAACAACAACAACAATTAATTGTACAAACTCCACCCCAATGCAGATGACACAATCACAAAACCAATTTCCCAGCAAGATGTCTCAAGGCTCCCTTTATCTCCTTGTTCATCAAACTGTAGATAAAGGGGTTCAGCATTTGAGGAATCACACTGTACATCACTGATGCCACGACATTTTTTGTGGGAGAGTCAGTGACTTTAGGACTGAAGTACACTCCAAACCCTGTGCTGTAGAATAAGGAAACAACAGAGAGGTGAGACCCGCAGGTGGAAAAGGCTTTATACCTTCCCCCAAATGAGGGGATCCTCAAAACAGAGGTGATAATATGACATACAACAAAATAATCCCAGCACAAGCAATACCACCAAAGAGGCTAGCCACCACATATAACAAGATACTGTTGATGAGGGTATCACAGTGGGCGAGCTTGAGGACCTGAACACATTCACAGAAGAAGTCTACGATGTCCAGGTCTGTGAAGGACAGCTGCAGAAGCATTGGAGAGTGGATCATGGTCTGAACAAGGGTAAAGACTAAGGAGAAGAAAACCAGCAGGACTCAGAGATGGGGGTTCATGATGACTGTGTACCTCAGGGGGTGATAAATGGCCACATAGCTGTCATAGACCATCACTGTAAGGAGATAACCAACAAATATCAAGAAAAAGGAGACCTGGGAGAGGCAGCCTGTGTAAGTGATGCTCTGAGTCTGCGCCTGGATGTTGAGCAGCACCTTTGGGATGGTGGTGGTGCTTGTACAGATGTCAGTGAAGGACAGGCTGGAGAGGAAGAAGTACATGGGGGTGTGGAGGTGGGAGTCAAATCCGATGCCCAGGAAGATGAGGAGGTTGCCCAGAATGGTTACCAGGTACATGGCCAGGAACAGGCAGAATATATGGGCTGCAGTTCTAGATCATCTGTCAGTCTCTTGAGAAAGAATTCCTAAATACTTGTTTGGTTTATGGGTTCCATGTTGCTGCCGAATATTACAGAAAAGATGGGGTGAAAAAATGAATTGGATGATGTCTTTACAAGGAATAGCTGAGTCACATTGGTATGAGGTTGTTGTTAGGTACCATGGAGTCAGTGTTCAACTCACAGGGACCCTATATACAATATATGAAACACTATTGTCAGTGCTTCTCTGGTATTCATACGGTTTTCAATGGCCAATTGTGTTTTTAGAGTTGGTTGCTGCTGGGCCCTTCTCCCAAGTCTATAGCACCTGGTGTTCCCAGGCAGTCTTCCATCCAAGGGCAAACCATGCCCAACCCTGCTTAGCTTCTGAGATCTGATGGGATCGGATGCCACAATGGTATGGCTGCAGGCAATATTACTGGGATCCCTATAAAAAAAGAGGGTATCAGAACCCAGTTACCCAGGAAACTGAGACCATGTGAAACTGAATGAGAGATGGACATCTGGAAGCCATGGAGAATACACTCAGAATACATCGATGCTGAGGACCTTTGTTCTTCCAACTTCTCCCTCAGAAGATGAGAAAATACATGTCTAATCCACCTCCTTTGTGGTCATCTGTGATGGAAAACCTAGCAAAGGAAGACAGTGAACAAAGCTCCTTCCAACCCCAGCATGGGAATTCAAGTAAACAGAAGAATCATTGTAAAGTCCTCATGTATTCAGGAAAGGCATATTTCTGGCTAGAAGTAAATGAACCTTGACCTTGTGGAGCATATGAGGTAGGCAGCATGAGAACTGTGCCATGATTCTGCCCACCTATGTGAGAATGGCATGCAGCCATATCAGTCTAGCATCCAGTCCTGTCAGATCTTGGAAGCTGCAGGGTCAGGCGTGGTTAGTCCTTGGATGGGAGACCACCTGAGAACACCAGGTGCTGTACACTTGGGAGAAGGGCCCAGCAGCAACCAACTCCCAAAAAACAATCAGCCATTGAAAACCCTATGAATAGCAGAGAATCACTGACAATAGGGTTTCATATGTTGTATTAGGCTCGCTATGAGTCAGTCAGACATCGACTTGATTGCACCTAATGACAACACTAGGAAAAATTTGCTAATAAATTCAATGTTATACAAAAACTTAAATATTTTGAGCTCACATATGCACAGTTTTTCATTATGGAGTATTCATGCATGATTGATTTATGTAGTGAGTCATGAAGGACTGTTACTAATCAGTGAAATGTAAAATATTGACACACTTCACTATCCTTGTTTTATGTATTTTAGTGCAGTGAATAATAGGGGCATAAGCAAAGCTTCTCAGTTCATGCACATAAAAAAGCGTTAATTTTTCTTCCTGTCTTGCAGAAATCATCACTGTCTTCATGTATATTATTTCTCATACATTTCATCATGTGTGATATTATTCTTTCAAATAATAAGTGCATTGCTCTGCAAGCTGCAGTCCTCTTATGAACAGAATCCCGTGGTATATATCACTTATAATTCGTATTCTTATGTATTCAAGTTATTTTTTATTAATGTTGATGTATTCCTCTCAGTTAGAGAATATTCCACTATATATTAATGATGTAATTTATTTCTTGGGGCTGGGGTTTAGCTCGGTTGATAGAGTGCTTCTCTGTGCTCTCTGAGGCCCTGGGTTCAAACCCCAGCACCATGAAAATGGGAGAAGGACTTGGTAGTCCACTCCTGAAACAATCCCAAAAACCAGTCAGCGATTGAAAATCCTGTGAATAGCAGAGAAGCACTGACAATAGTGCCGGGCATGGCACAATGTTGGGGAATGTTTCATTGTGTTGTACATTGGGTTGTGGTGTCGGACCTGACTTAGTAGTGCTTAGCAACAATAACAATTATTTCTACATTCCCTAACAGGTAGGTGCTTTGGTTACTCCCTTTTGTCTCTGAGTCCATGTACAATGTCAAGGTACCCATGGGGGATGCGGTCACATTCAACCTGGAATGGCCGGGAAATGGACAAAGAGAAGTGGATGGAAATACCAATGTGGTGAATTCTGTATGTTTCTTTCTTTTATTTTATTTTCCTTTTTTCTCTTCTTTTCTTTTTTCAGTACTAGGGGGTGGACTCAGGGCCTTGCTCAAACTTTTCAAGCTGTGATCCTCCTGCCTCCACCTCCCCAATCGCTGGACATACAGGCATACACCACCACACCAAGCTAAATCTGTATGTTTCTTATTTGATTACTTCATCTAAAAATACCTGAACTAAACATAGTGCAATGTTAATATTTCTTACTTGTGGAGAGAGAAGAATTGACATACATAAATATTACTATCTCAGTCATCCTATTTAAAATATCTGTTGGTTTGAGAAAGAAAAATATAGGGACAAAGGAGATCTTGGCTGAGGATTTCTGCATCTCCACCTCTTTCCCCAAAGTCCTTACAGCCTCAAAAAGATATGACAAAGGGTCTCTTAGAATAATGATTAAGAGGCAGAAAAGGAATGAGAGCCGACCTGATTGTGATGGGCTGAATTCTGCCCACCCCCAAGTCCATATGCTGCCTTCTTCACCCTCAATACTTCAGAGCATGACTGCATTTTGGAAAGGATATTGATTTACAATCTGGTCATTGGTTGGAATACTAATCCAATAAGACTGGAGTTCTAATAAGAAAGGGAAATTAGGACAAAGAAACACACAGAAGGAAAACTGTGTAAATTCCTGGGAGACGACAGTGTCTGTAGTACAAAGAGAAGGGACCAAGAAACACCCCTCTGACTCTCTGATCCTTCAATCCCAAAGCCCCAGAACTGAGAGAATATACATTTCTATATTTAATCCTCCCAGTGTGTGGTATTTGTTCTAACAGTTCTAGAAAAAAAAACACTACCAAAACTCTCCCCATCAACACACAAAGTATTCCAGTTAGTGCACAAATATTTCAATGAGCCGCCATGTTTGAAAAGGGGTAGATTTCTGTTAAGGAGAAAACTGGTCCATGATGTTATAGAGGGACAGCAAGTGCCCGGCAGGATGGGAGCAGGATGAGTGAGTCTTGGTGATACTGTCAGTGAGACTGTTTCAATAAAGGGGCAGAGTAGATGTGCAGCCCACACCTGTAATCCCAACAATTTGGGCTGCTGGTGCAGGAAGATCACAAGTAGAGGCCAGAGGTAGCCTGCAAACTTGGCAAGACACTGTGTCCCAATAAAAAGAAAAATATGGGTTGATGGTGCAGCTCAGTGATAATGCATTGCAAAGCATGCATGAAGCACTGAGTCCTCCCAGATACTAAAAACAACAAGAACAAGAACAACAAGAACAAGAAAAACAACAACGACAACAACAACAACAAAAACACCAAAAAGTCCTCCAAAACACAAAAAACAGGGGAGAGACAGTAGGACAGGAGGCTCATTGGGCACCTGTTTCCTGTTATCTCATGAAAGTCCTTTCCCCACTGTATTGCCTTGGAGAAACTGTAGCCAACCCTTGTCTTCACAGCAATCATTTACTAAAGGACTTTGAGTGTCTGCCTAATTTCACCAAGAATGATGCCCAGCATCTCACCTGGGTGCGGGAGACGGACGTGCTCTCAGAAATGTCAGGCAAGCTCTCTGAGTCAGTGGGTTCTGGATCAAAAAGGTTTGTCTCAGGGAAACCTGCCATGCTCTTGCTTCCTGCTGCACAAGGTAGCAGAGTGAGGTTTTCACTGGGCAACACCTAACATCTCGACATCCCTCTGGGATTAATATCCAAAGCTCCTCATTATACCATAAGAGATGTTGCTAACATTTGTTTCCAATAGTGAATATCCTTAAAGATGAACTCAGTGGAGATGAGGTCTTTAGAAGCTCATTCCTGGATCTCTTAGGCCAGGTGTCCACTATCCACTGTTTCTTCTCACATTAATTTAATGTATTTTGTCAACATAAAATAATTAACATTTTTAATAATTTTAAAAAATATTTTACTTTTCAAATAAGCCACAACCTTCTATTTTACCTATCTCCTTGTATTTCATCCTATCAAGAAGCCTAATTGAATTTCAGGTGTCAAAAAATAGCTCAATTTATATACGCAGACCAAGTATAATTAGAAATATTGTTAAGACATTTCAAACACTCAGAGATATCCTTCATAGGCATATTGATGTTTTTGAGCCTTAATTTTGGTTCTCTGTACTTTAACAGAAAATTCTAATCTATCTTCACTGACCACTTCTGACTACATTTAAAAAATTATTTCCTAATTATAATTTATTAATGTATTTCCAATTCTAGCACAATTATTCTTTCTCTTGGCATATATGCCATGGCCTCCCTGTGCATGCATATTATGTACCTCGACTGTAATCACTCCTGCTAGCCCTCCTGTGTTCCTTCCCTTCTTCCTTGTTGTTGTTAGGTGCCACTGAGTTGCGTCCACAATCTTACTTTATTCTCCCAGTTGGTGTGGATAACTTGTTGGGAGCTGTTGAGTCAGGTCCAACTCACACTAACCCTCATGGGGTTTTCAATGGCTGATTGTTTTGAAATTGCTTCAGGAGTGGAGTGCCATATCCTTTCCCCACTTCTTGTGTTGCAGAGGATTACACCTGAGTCCTCAGAGAGTACCAAGAAGCACTCTACCAAGTCCAGCCCTCACTCCCTTCCTCCTGAACCTCTCTTCACCAAAAAAAAAAAAAAAAAAAAAACAAAAAACAAAAAACAAAAAAACCTCCTATAACTTTCAGGTCTCCTTGTTTTTGAAGGTCTCGATTCTCCATATGTTGGAATACGTCATCTTTGATTTCTGGGCCTGGCTTATTTTGCTTGATGATCTCCAGATCCATCTATTTTCCTGTGAATGACATAATTTCTTGGATGAGTAATATTCCATTGTGTATATGTATCATGCTTTGTTTATCCATTCATCTGCCGATGGGTACCTGGGATGATTCCATAACTTAGTTTGTGTAAATAGTGCCAAACTAAACATGGATGCATAGCACAATATATTCAGTGTATATTTTCCTTCACATTAGGAGAATGGAATCTGACACTATAGTTTTACATTTTTAATTGAGCTTATAAGCTCAAAGGAGCTTATAACTATGAGGTGCTTTCTGTAAGGTTTTTGGAAACCATATAGCAAAAACAGATAGTAGACATAGAAAAGATAAAAATTAAGGAATCAAAATATATCACTGAAAAAATTCACCTTTCCAGAAAGGAAGATATATATATATATATATATATATATATATATATATATATATATACACATACATACACATATACATACATACGTACATACATATATACACATACATATATACGTATATACGTATATACATACATACCCATATACATACATATGTACACACATACATATATATTTGATTTATGAAATTGATTTTTTGAACAAATATATACAGTGCCAACAACAAAAAAGTAATTAGCCATTTAATCTAGTTTCTCCTTCTACTCTATTACTATATATGAAATTATAGTTATGACCCACTAAGATAATCTTCAATAAAATTATTCTTTACAACCACTTGGTGATTCTCAGGAGAACAATTTGTAGGAATATACATCCTCAGTGAACCATGAAATTTTATATTTCAATTATGAAGTCCCAGCAATGAACAATACTTCTCATAATTTTCTCAATACATTATAGCTTCTGTGATCACAAAACCGTCTCCATCCAGTGACATAACTTAATTCTGTGACTTTTCTAAATGACGTGGAGTATGGCAGATGCTTGTAGGACCTCATAAGGAAACTATTTTTCATGAAAGGTTTCAGGAATTATTTAATAGTATATGAAAGGTAGGTTTCTTTCCCTCACAAAGAGTCCAGATGTAATTACACCAACTATGGGAATAGGCTGAATCTACTCTCTATGAGCACTGGCTTGCTTAAAACCTTCTGTGCTCCACCCTTTTCCCACAAATTTCCTTCTTCTGAAACAGACCCATAAAATTCTATTAACACAGAACTGTCAAGTCAGGTTCTGCTTCTGTTTGAATAGAACAGAGCAATGGAGCTCAGACATTGAAGTCATTTGTCAAATATCACAGAGCTGGAAATAAAAAAGGCAGTTAGCTCTGAAGCCCAAGTTGAGACATATTTAGAGACCACATAGCCCAGTACTTCTTGCAAGAATTTGGTGATAAATTGGACACTGTTGTACATGCCTGTGATCCCTGCATCTCAGGAGGCTGGGGCAGGAGAATCGTGAGATCATGGCCATGGAAGTCTGAACAACTGAGGAGGAGAAGGAGGAGGAGGAAGAAGAAGAGGAAGAAGAAGAAGAAGAGTAGTAGTAGGAAGTAGAAAGAACGAAGATGAAGAAAGAAGAAGAAGAAGGAGGGAGAATAAGAAGATGAGGAGGAGAAAGCAGAGCAGGAGGAGGAGAAATGGAGAAGGAGGAGGAGGAACTGAGAGATGAAAGACTTAGTCATGTAGGCTTATCAGTATTTCTGTCGCATTAACTGCAGCTACACCAGTCTGGCATCCAATCTGGTTAGACCTTGGAAGCTGGTTAGTCCTTGAATGGGAGACCATCTGGGAACACCAGGTGCTGCATACATGGGAGAAGAACCGGGAAGCCCATTCCTGAAACAATCAGCCATTGAAAACGTTGTAAATAATAGAGAAGCACTGACATAGTGCTGGGCATGGCACAGTGTTGGGTAGTGTTTCATCTATAGTAGATATTTTCTCTATGAGTCATATCTGACTTGACAGCATCTAAGAACAACAACAGCAACAACAAGAACAACAACATAAACAACAACAAGAACTCATTGAACAAACTCCAGCCCAAAGTAGAGGACAAAAATCACAAAACCAATTTCTCAATGAGATGTTTCAAGGCTCCCTTTATCTCCCTGTTCCTCAAACTGTAGATAAAGGGGTTCAGCATTTGAGGAATCACACTGTACATCACTGATGCCATGACATTTTTTGTGGGAGAGTCAGAGACTTCAGGCCTGAAGCACACCCCAAACCCTGTGCCGTAGAATAAGGAAACAACAGACAGGTGAGATCCACAGGTGGAAAAGGCTTTATACCTTCGCCCAGTTGATGGGATCTTCAAAACAGAGGTGATAATGTGAGCATATGATAAAATAATCCCAGTAAGAGGGATACCAGCAAATAGGCTAGCCACTAAATATATCATGATACTATTGATGAGGGTATCAGAGCAGGCGAGCTTGAGGACCTGAAAAAGTTCACAGAAGAAGTCTGGGATATCCAGGTCTGTGCAGAAGGACAGCTGCAGAAGCATCACAGTGTGGAGCAGGGCCTCTCCGAGGGAAAGGAGTAAGGAGAAGAGAACCAGCAGGACACAGAGGTGGGGGTTCATGATGACTGTGTACTTCAGGGGGTGACAAATGGCCACATAGCGGTCATAGGCCATCACTGCAAGGAGACAATTTTCTAAACCACCAAAAATCAAGGCAAAAAAGACCTGGGAGAGGCAGCCTGTGTAAGTGATGCTCTGAGTCTGCACCTGGATGTTGACCAGCACCTTTGGGATGGTGGTGGTGCTTGTACAGATGTCAGTGAAGGACAGGCTGAAGAGGAAGAAGTACATGGGGGTGTGGAGGTGGGAGTCAGAGCTGATGGCCAGGATGATGAGCAGGTTGCCCAGGATGGTGACCAGGTACATGGCCAGGAACAGGCAAAAGAGGAAGGGTTGTCTATCTGGATCATCTGTCAACCCCTTGAGAAAGAATTCTACAATAGCTGTTTGGTTTCTAGCTTCCATATTCTCAGTGAATCTATTGGATGCCATGGAGTGAAGAGATAATAAAATGTATGGGCAGCGGCAGAGCTGGGAACTTAGAATTTCAAATGCTTTATCCCAAGTGAAGACGTACTAGAGATACACTCTGAGGATGAGGACAGTGTTCCACATTAACAAGCCTCCGGATGGTTGTGTTCTGTGCTCAATTTCTGTGCTGGTTTGCTAAAAACAAAAATTTTATCATCTGTTCTGTGAACTCAAACCAACATGAAAATGTCCTCCACTACTCTCCCCTTCCATCCTTATTTGCCCCATCCCCATCAACCACGTTAGAAGCCTAGGTCTTCTGCTTATGCAAGAGAAAAATGAATGCTGGATGTGTTAGTTCCTTTGGTTGTGGTAATCATTTTGTAAAGATTATGTAAACCCAAACACCTTGTATATCATGAACTCATACAGATTTTATTCGATTATATTTCAGTGAAGCTGGGAAAATCCTGTGAATGTTACATGATGAGAAATGAATAGAATAAGGGCACCAAAAACAGAACTTGGCATACAGGAGCGTCATCCTCTCAGGTCACCGCTTCTGTTGTTACTATCATAAAGTATTGCTCTAGGTACTGTTTATTACTCAGAACGCAGTGCTGGTTTTAGAAATTTGAGGAGAGAGGAATGGAACTGAATATCCCTATCAAGATAAATATAAGTTTCAGGGAAATGTTTACATGCAAATCACTTTTGAGAATGTTGGTTATGTAGAAAAATGAGAAAGAAAACCTCAGTGATAGCAACATTCACCTGGCGTGGATGTAGGATGAAATACAAATCAATTAAAGTGAATTTAATAAATAACATATCTGTGGGTCACACCTGACCTCAGTGCTGAAGCATTAACTAAAGGGCTTTTGGTTTCTTGATTGGTTTCAAGAAAAATCATATTCTACAATCTCAGCTGGATGCAGAAGATGTGTCCATATGCAGTACAGACAGACGGAGTCAACAGTTCTTGGTTAAGAAAGATGATCTCTGAGAGAAGGCATTGGTGTTGCTCCTGACCAAGACAGGGAGGCTGTTTGAGGTGGTCACAGTGTGACTCCTGTGGTCTCTGGAACCCCAAGGTTCAGTTTCCAAATGACCTCCTTAGAACAGATAATTCACTGTTATTGTGAGCCTAGGCATGCCTATCCTTGAAAATGGGCTCTGTTTTTGTTGTTTGGTGCCATCACCTTAGTGTCCGACTCATAGAAACCCAACAAAAAATCAGGTGAAACTCTATTTTCAGTGCTTCTCTGCTATGAATAGGGTTTTCAATGGCTGATTGTTTTGGGATTGTTTAGGTGTTGGGCTGCCAAGTCCTTCTCCCATTTTGTGGTTCTTGGGATCAAACCCAGAGCCTCAGAGAGGACAGAGGAGCACTCTACCAAGTGAGCTAACCCCCAGCCCAGAGTCTTCACAGAAGAGGGAATTAGGATACAGACAAGGCAAAGCCTATGTGAAGACCCTGGGAAGATGACCATCTGCAAGCCAAGGAGAGAGACCTCAGGAGGAACCACACTTCAGGTTTCCTGACTCTTCAATTTCTAACCTCCAGAACTGTGAGAAGAAAGCATTTTGTTATTAACTCACCCAGTCCATTGCACCCCTTATAGCTGCACTAGAAATGTAATACACTGACCAAACCTCTCCAAATCAGCACTGAAAGAATTCAACTAAGTGTCAGAATATTTTACAAGAATCAACATGTTACAGATGCACACTTAGGTTTAGAAAGAAAATGTTCCCCGCAGCTCTGAAGAGGGAGAGTAGGCGTCCAGGAGAATTGAGACCTGGCTGATGATCTAAGAAGATGTAAATGAGAGCATGTGAAGAAGGTGCCTGCCATGCAGGGGGCTGAGTGGGAACCTGTTTCTCTTCATGTTGTGAATGTCATTTTCTCACTCTTCCCTTGAATGCTGTTGCAGCAAAACATCCATCCTCCTGTCCAAATCATTAACTAAGAGGCCGTGTGAGGTCTGAGTGGCCCCACCAGGAATGAAGCTCCGCCTCTCACCTGGATGTGCAGCAGGGAAGAGCTGTTCTCAGAAAGGGCAGGCACAGCGCCTGAGTCCATGGGCCCCAAGCAGGAAGGATCCTCTCAGGGAGAAGACCGCGCTATTGGTTCTTGACTGGGCAGGGCTGTGGAGTGAGGTGTGCACTGACCAAATCCTACTGTCTCCGTGTCCCTTCAGGCTCAATATCCAAAGCTCCTCATTATAAAAGATATGTCATTAAGGCAGATCCCAGGAGGGCATGTCCTTAAAGACCAGCTCTGTAGAGAGGAGGTGTTCAGCATGGCTGATTGCCTCAACCTGAGGCCAGCTGAGTATCAACCTGGTCATCGCATTGTTTCTGTTTGCCTCCATTATATGGACCTTGCCCACAGAACACATTGTTGTTGTTGTTAGGTGCCGTCGAGTCAGTATCTGACTCATAGCGACCCTCATAGGGTTTTCAATGGCTGACTGTTTCGGGATTGCCTTGGGAGTGGATTGCCAGGTCCTTCTCCCATTTTTTGCGGTGCTGGGAATTGAACTCGGGACCTCAGAGACTGCAGTGCGGTGCTCTACCAACCGAGCTAAATCCCAGCCCACAGAACACATTGGACTTCTCTAAAATTCCAGCCTTCTCTTTTAGCTGTCTATATCTATTTCTTCATCATCATATAACAAACCCTAATTGAATTTTTTTTGAAGTACTCAAGTTCGAACCCAGAGCCTTGCACTTGCTTGCTTTGCAAATGCCACACCACTGAGCTATACCCTCAGCCCATTTTTTTACTTTTTTGAGACTGGGCCTTGCTCAGTTACACAGACTGCCTCTGTCTTAAACTTGTGATCCTCTTGCCTCCTGAGTGGCTACAATTACAGGCGTATGCCACTGTTCCTGGCTCTAATTGAATTTTTGCCTGCAGCTGTGCCATCGGGGCATCCAATTCTGTCAGATCTCGGAAGCTAAGCAGGGTCCAACCTGGTTAGTCCTTGAATAGGAGTTTGCCTAGGAATACTTGGTGCAATAGGCTTGAGAGAAGGACCTGGCAATGTACTACCCAAAATAATCGGCCATTTAAAACCCTATGAATAGCAGAGAAGCACAGACAATAGTGCTGGACATGGCACAGGGTTGGGTAATGTTTCATCTGTTGTATACCAGGTCACTAGGACTCAAATGTAACTCCACACTACCTACCAACTACAACATACTCCCTAGAATAAAGGATTAGGTCCAGAATTGTTCACTTTGCTAAGCTCATATGGAGTCACTTTTATGCTACCAAATTGTGTGTGTGTGTGTGTGTGTGTGTGTGTGTGTGTGTGTGTGTGTGTGTATGTGTATATTATGAGTGCTTCTCTGGTATTCACAGGATTTTCAATTGTTTGAAGCGTGGGCTGCCTGGTCCTTCTCCCAACCTTACAGCACCTGATATTCCCAGATGGTCTCCTATCCAAGTTCTAACCATGCCCTGTTTGACTTCTCTTCTGAGACCTGATAAAATGGGATGCCAGTGTGGTATGGCTGCAGGCAATGGATGCATAGATACTTATATTAAGTTAAAGCAGTAATATAGTCAATGTCCAATAAAATGCAACTGGTTGGGGTCCGTTCTATGTATGGCTCAGTGAATTTTGAATCTTATTTTTCATAGAGCTGTTCAAAATGTATTCTCAGTAATGAAAATGGACTAAACATTTATATGATAATTCATCCTCTTTTTAGAAATGTAGTGCCTATTTTTCATTCAGAATACTCATTTTTATTTATATATAGTGTAAGTACACACACACACATACACATATATATATTTCCACACAGAAACAAGTACAAACATATTGCTGATCAAAGATTAAAAATAGGTTATCAATATTATTGCATACAATTGCAAATGATCAGAAAAAAGATTAGTAATCATACTAAATATATTTTAGGGCTTGTTTGATCCCACTACCAATGTAGTTTTAGCTGGCTGAGGTACTGTGATCATTGAGGCAGGTAGTGTTAGTGCAGGGGAAAATCCAATGTGTTCTTTGCTCAGAAGTGAGAGTCCCTGAAATCATCAAATCATAACAGACATATTTTGTGATGAGTTGGCACTGCAGCGAGTGGATGAACTATGTAGGGAAAAGGGCTAAGACATAGAAATAAGTTAGGATTTCTGTCTGACACTAAAGGTAAACATGCACTGCAAGTGGTTGCAATGTCCATTTCCAGAGCAAGACTGTCAGGCTTGAGCAGGGGAAGAAGAATTTCAATAACCAGACCTAATGAGCACAGACCAGGAAGGAAGATGCTGATTAATTAAAATATGTTAAATACAAGCAACTCTGGGGAACTGGTATAAGAGATATGTAAGAGGACATTTGCTCTTAAGGATGAAATTAGCAATGTATCTATTCCATTATAGTCCAAAGTTGACAATTCCAATGATACAAAAACTATTGTGAATTAATTAAAACCAGGCCAGACACCTGCATCTCCATATTTAATGCAGCACTGTTCACAATTACAAGGATACAGAACCAACCAAGATGCCCATCAACAGAAGAATGGATAAAAAAATTATGGTACCTATATACAGTGGAATATCACTCAGCAACAAAAAGAATGAAATAATGTAATTTGCAGCAATGGAATGGAGAATATCATCTTAAGTGAATGAATACAGGCTCAAAAACAGAAATGCCCTATGTTCTCACTCATATGTAGGAGCTAGATCTTACTTAAAGGAAGAAAAATCTTGTACATAAGTAGATACATAAAAATGCACAATTAAACTTAGCAAAGAAGGGAAAATATGAAGAGTAGAAAGGACAAGGGAGGGGACTAGCAAAGGGAAGCAAAGATTGCAAAATGTGGGAAGGGGAGGAGGATCAATGTAGAGGGAGTAAGGGAGAGAGGATCATCTCAGTGTAAACGAGACAACCTCATGAGTATGTGGGAAAAACAGGGGAACCAAACCCAAACATGCCTACGAGCTTTACTACAAATTAATCAAAAGGTTCCACAAACTTCGTAAGTTAATGAAAGTGTAACCAGAATTGCCTTAATAGTTGCATAATGGAAAAAGCAAATGCTGTATTACTCTGTACCCCACCAGCATTTAGCAAAAAAAGGGGAAAAAAGATCAGGAGCTCAGAGGAAATATCTTGAATGTGTATACCATGAAAGAAGAAAATAAATGGGAAGATGATATGTAAAAGAATTCAGAAACACATAATAAGAAAAATGGGGTTAATTTAATACTACTTTATAATGCTTAGGATGTCGGAGGAAATGAAAATGTTTTGGAGATGATATAGACACCCAAAATATCAAATAGGTATGCAAACATCTGAACCACTTAGGAAAACTGTTTGGAAATACCAAAACATGATAAGCCACTCTGTTATGAGGAATTCCAAATCCAATTGTGAAACTACCTTCATTTCTTTCAGAAGGCATGGAAGAGAATACTCAAACAGCTTTACGCAGAATACCAGAAAAATAGATATCAAAATTTCATCCACATCAGAATTGCTCCTTTTTCCTTAGAGTCACCATAAATGTGCAAAAGTATAAAGCACTGAATATAGAAGAATAACAGATAAACACCACAGCAATTGATTCTGCAGCACTAAGGAATAACAAAAAGCCAAGGAAATCCTTTCCTTGTCAAGTTTGAACTCAAACAAGGTCAGAAAGGAGCATGTTTATGTAATAAATTGTTTAGGTGTGATTAAGACGCATTAGAAACTGATGAAATTCATGGTTTTATAGGGAAAATGATCAACAATTGAGAATCAAATACTGAATATATCAATAAAAAATCTATCTCCACCTCTTTCTCCCCTTCCTTCTCCTCCTCCTTGATCTCCACCTCTTCAACCGCCTCTCCTCCTTCTTCTTATTTCTTCCTCTTCCTCCTCCTACTACACCTACTATTCCTCTTCTTCTTCTTCTTCTTCTTCTTCTTCTTCTTCTTCTTCTTCT